>VOPJ01003746.1:0-88314 GCA_014673585.1 Semibalanus balanoides
GTCAATGGTTCTTCCCTAGGTGTTAGGAAATAGGAGCAGGCGAAGTGGTACCAATGCTAATCGCTTGCGTGCTCCGTGTTTCTGCATGATGACATACTTTTGTGTACATGTGAAGACAGGTACCTAAGCGGTTTCGCTTTAAAGGGACACTGCCACCTTAACATTAGATTTGAGTTGAGATAGCCATTTTCCGTGCTATGCATTGCAATTATGTATAGTATAAGTTAAAACAACCACCGAGGTCGAAACACAATGAAATTTGAGTTTGGTTTTGACATCTGTAACATCCCCAGTCCCCAGTGTATTTGGACGATGACGTCGATGAGCCGATGACGTCGTCACTCTTTACTAAATGTTGCTGATAGTCGACTTGTTTTACATTTGGCCATACATTAGCCGTACATATGGCAGCGTGAAGGTTTTCTCTATTCTCGAAATTCCTTCATATGACGTCATCAGCCCATTTTTTTAAAATGAAATTGAGCACTGTTAAATGTCATAATCGTGTTCGGCAGCAATTACTTTATATTTAGCACCACAAGCGGCGTACATTTTAGAACTTCTGGGAAGGTGGCAGTGTCCCTTGAATTATGCTTACATAACTAGATGACTTCTATGTATTGCTGCTTTGCCTTATTGTTTTTCTTGTGAAAGGAGATGTTACAACTTCTAATGTCCAATGTCAATGGAGAAGTGCTGACACTTTTGCTTGTAAGCCACCTCATTGTGAAAGCATTGAAATCCGAAGTGCCACTTACGTCGAAAGGGTCTGAGGCCGAAATCGCCGTTGACAAAAGTCATGCGTCACTATACGGAGAGTTGGCGTCACAAATCGACTTACGGTGGCATAGGCAGATCCATAACTGGTGGTTTGGGTCAGATGGGGGTGCGTGCAAGCCCCAAAAAGTCTCGCACAATTTTACAAACTCATCGGATTTCGCTTGTTTATCTATCAGTAATTGATTTGAAAAAACAATCCTTTGTAAAATTTGCTTAGTTTTCATATTATCTCAGGAAATGTGTCGAATTTGAGCCGATTTGGGGTGGTTTGGGGGTGGCCCTGTGCCCCCTGGATCCACCTATGTGCGGTGGTGTGATCAGACAACCGCATACACAATACTCATGTCACGGAAGCGTTCCTAGGCCGAGTGACGTCAGCTATCGTGAGTCGCGTGACTGTAAACAGAACACATTTCGCAGAAGCCGCCAAATGGTGTGGTTCACTTCCCTGTAGCTCCCGGCTCACACTGCGGAAAGTGAGCGTCACATCACGAGCTACAACGCCTACCGACAACTATACACGGGCCATAACACTAACAACCAGCTCTTTGATCCACGCCTGAACACATTCACTGGCGTTGTTTGTCAGGAAACCTTGGATCGACGACCCACGACTGCTTCCCTGCCGATTCAGGTTCGTGAGAAGCAAGATGCGAAGTGAGAGGAAGCACGGCCATGCCAGGAAAATACCAATGCCCTCACGATCAAACCGAGGCGCAGGTACCTAACGATAACTTGCGTGTTTGAGTATTCCTTGATGGCGTGCTAAAGCTGTATATTATCATGATTTTCTGTAACCTGTGCCGGATCTCCGGCAGCATTACGTATGCATCAAGATCGTAAAAGGAAACTAGCCTGCTGCTGGAAAATACATACAAGCATATCGATCGCTGCTGCAGGAAGGGCTGGATTTTTTTTTCTACCTGCAGAACATAATGGAAATCGGCTCATCGAAATGGTTCATGTAAAGTTTGTCTGAATCTGAAATTTTGTCTTACCAGAAGGCTTTTGCCAAATTTGGCAAAAGCTTTCTTCTGCACGGTTAACCGTGCAGAATGCAGATATTATGCGATTACATTTGGTAGAAACAACACGAACTAAGCAAAGTTCGGTTCGGGTAACATAGAGCCTTGCATTACGCAGTCTGTTGGTTTATACGAACTCTACCCTCGAAATGACCTTTTCTAGTGAACTAAGATAGATTTAGCTTTATGCCGACGGGCGGTCCGACGGGCGTCATCGTGGCTATAAGTGCGACGGGACTTGCAGGCAGCATGATGACCTATTCGGGCAGCGGGCTATACATAGATCTCTCGATATGCACCATCGGTGAGCTATGGCGAATAGGCTGACTTAATTTTTTCAGGTCAGTTGGTGAAGAAGTTATGCTTTACCTCCTCTTTGAGTAATTCCTTTTGTTATTGTGTTTGCAAGCCGAAGTCAACCGACGACTGAGTGAGGTTGCGTTGTGCCTGTAATTGTAAACGTTGTGCCTAAAATTGCACAATGTACATGTGCGTTTTATGAATTATGATGTTAACAAAGCTATATTTTTCCAGTGTGTATAAATCAGTATACTATTTGAAAGTCGGTCAAATCTTGTACATTTTTTGCCTCAACCAAAATCGGTTAATATTTGGTCAACCAAAGTGCCTCCTGTTTGGTATTGGATTAGTTTTGGTCAGGAAATTTTGGGAAAATGACATCACTAACACGTATACTTGTCCAAGCAGCACGCCCAAAGCCGAAGCGTACGAATTCGCCAAGACTTGACCCTGACAAAAGTATCTGTGTTTTAAGGTAACGTGAAACGTCACTTAACCTGAACGACCAAAGTCGAGCCTTAGCCATTTTTGCTGTTTTGGTAATAAAAAAGCTAAAATTGTTGACACAATATAACCAGTAAGACGCCTTAAACGGCGAAGGACGAGCGAGTCCGAATAAATCCGCGTCAATTATCACCCGTCCAACTGAGGTTCCGTTTGTGCCAAAGCTAGCATTTTGAATTGATTATTTGCTGTGTTGTTTTGCCGGTCGCAAATAGACCGAATTAAATCGATACTTTAAAACTAAATAGGTTGTTGAAGCGCTATTTTAAAGGTTGCAATTATAAGGCTTCATGTTTGTAGGCAAAAATTCATTTTGGGTGGGTATTAGATAGGATTGATTGCTGCTTTAATCCGCATCATGTTTTTATCGTCTAGCACCCTTTGGTTTTGAAGCTACGGCGAGTGATTAAGGAAGAATATGATAAAATCGCAATAAAATATTACAGACAGATTATTAATCAGTGAATACTGCATTGCAAACCTAAATTTTTGAATGGATTTTTAGAGACCTAACCTAACCCTAACCTAACCCCATAGTCTGGCACTGGATTTAAATTGTGAGAACGTCATAAAACTATGAATTTGCGCTTTATACCAGTAATTTGCACGTACCACGCGCGCTGATCGACACATAGATGCATACGCCGGCGGATCGTTTCTGCGCATCCTGCTGTTTGGACCCGTGTCTTTGCGACTTTTGGTTGCCCGAGATATAGGTCCGGTATTGCAACGATGTCTTGTAGGTTAATATTTCGTGGACGGACAGGGGGTGCACGTGCCAGTGCAGTTGACCGAGTTTGACCTGTGCAAAAATGCCAGTGGTTGTGGTTCTTCGGCCACAACACCAAACTTTTAGCTTTATAGTCCGGGCCGTTTCTCAGCTACAGCAGGATAAGTACTTTCTGACACCCCTGACGCGGCACGTGTCACGCGCCGTGCGACCCATCACATGATAAAAAAAACATGCAATAATCATAAAGTAATTGCATGGGCTATCATATGGCGAAGACCGTTGTCAATCAGATGCTGGTTCAAAGATAATAAGCTTCTACCAGCGTCGCGGGCCGGGCCCGCCGGGTCTGCCGCTTATATGTGAGAAAAATCCGGTATTCAATGAGGACTCGCTCCGCGCTTCGCGCTCGCTCGTAATAAGTGTCCTATATCATTTAAACAACATACTTACCTGGGTCCTGGATAAACATCTGGTTGTCAAGTACAAAATAACGCTTAGCGACATTGCTCTATAATTGTCAAACCCATGCCCACCCAGTACCCATGAAAAGTCAAAAAATGCATACCCAACCCAGACGCCAGACAATCGGAAGAATTGAGTGGGCACCCATGTGTGCACCCAGCCCATGATAGTCCCTGGTACTGAATATGCTTCTATTGCGGATAATATTGCAGCTACCGGTTCGAGCTACCTATCAACAGTTGGCCCTTTCAAAGAACATTGTCTGCATTATTTTCAAATTGAAATCCAATGAAAACTGACAAAGAAAATTGACATTCATTTTACATTGAATCAAGTTCAATACCTTTCGATGGCGGACGGGTGGACGCAAGGTAACTTGAATACTTGGCGGATGGTCAAAAGAGCGGAAGTGCGGTGGAAATCACCTCTTTGCGTTCGTCGACCTCTTTACTAAATGTTGTGAATAGTATCGACTTGTTTTACATGTGCCATACATTAGCGTACATACTGGCAGCGTGAGGTTTTCTCATATTCTCGAAATTCTTCATTGGACGTCATCAGCCACATTTTTTTTTAAAATGAAATCTGAGCATGTAAATGTCATAATCGTGTTTCGGCAGCAATTACTTATATTTAGCACCACAAGCGGCGTACATTTTAAAACATTGGGGAAAGTGGCAGCGTTCCTTTAATTATGCTACATAACTAGATGACTTCTATGTATTGCTGCTTGCCTTATTGTTTTTTTGTGAAGGAGATGTTACAACTCTTTAATGTCCAATGTCAATGGAGAAGTGCTTGACACTTTTGCTTGTTAAGCCACCTCATTGTTGAAAGCATTGAAAATCGAAGTGCACTGACGTCGAAAGGGGTCTGAGGCCGGGAATCGCGTTGACAAAAGTCATGCGTCATATTCGGAGAGTTGGCGTCACAATCATTACGGTGGCATAGGGCAGATGCATAACTGAGTGGTTTGGAGTCAGATGGGGGTGCGTGCAAGCCCCAAAGTCTCGCACAATTTTAACAAACGCTCGATTTTCGCTTGTTTATCATCATATGATTTTGGAAAAAACAATCCTTTGTTAAAAATTTGCTTAGTTTTCATATCTATCTCAGGAAATGTGTCGAAATTTGAGCCGATTGAGTGGTGGGTGGTGTAAAAAAAGGTACAGTCAAAAAGACAGGGTGGTTTGGGGGTGGCCCGGCCCTGGATCCACCTATGTGCGGTGTGTGATCAGACAAGCACATACACAATACACATGTCACGGCAGCGTTCCTAGGCTGAGTGACGTCAGCTATCGTGAGTCGCGTGACTATAAACAGATCACATTTCGCAGAAGCCGCCAAATGGTGTGGTTCACTTCCCTGTTGCTCCCGGCTCGCACTGCGGAAAGTGAGCGTCACATCACGAGCTGCAATGCCTACCGACACGTCCCAAACACGGGCCATAACACTATCATAACACTAACTAAAAGCTCTTCGATCCATGCCTGAACATATTCACTGGCGCTGTCTGTAAGGAACCTTGATTCGACGACTCACGACAGCCTCCATGCCGATTCAGGCTAGTGAGAACTGAGAAGCTTTAGATGCGAGGTGAGAGGAAGCACGCAATTCTGGGGAAGTATTAATGCCCTCACAATCAAACTGTGGTGTACCAACTACCAAGTGCTTACGACAACAGACGTGTTTAAGTATACATTGATGACGTGCTTAAGATGTAGGTATATTGTTATGATTCTGTAAACCTGTGCCGGACCTCCGGCAGAATAACGCATGTGCATTGTGCGTCAACTGAACTGATCGTGAAAAGGAGACTGGTCTGCAGCTGCTGCTGCTGCAAAATATATCGATCACTGCTGGATAAGGGCTTCAGTTATTCGAAGGCAATGAAAAAGAACTTCAGAGTATATGCTTTGCTCCTAAGACCCAGTAGAAGCTGTACTAGAGGACGCCGTCAGAGTCGTCGCGCTACAGGATCCTGGCTGGGCGTTCGCAGTCACGCGTATTAATCACTTGCGACTGGGCCTTTAGTCTGCCCCGCAAATATAACGTTATATCACTGCGACTGGGCCTTAGTCTTGCCCAAAATATAACGTTATCATCACTACGACTGGGCCTTAGTCTTGCCCGAAATATAACTTATCTATCATACGACTGGGCCTTAGTCTGTCCCGAAATATACGTCCATATCACTGCCGACTGGGCCTTATCTGCCCGAAATATAACGGATATCACCGCGAAACTGGGCCTTAGTCTGCCCGAAAATATAACCGTTATATCACTTGCGAATGAGCCTTAGCTGCTCGAAATAATAACGAATATCACTCGACTGGGCCTAGTCTGCCCCGAAAATCATAACGTTATATCACTGCGACTGGTCCTTAGTCTGCCCCGAAAATATAACGTGTATTATCACTGCGGACTGGGCCTAATCATGCCTCGAAATATGAACGTATATCACTGCGATGGGTCTTAGTCTGCCCCGAAAACATATAACGTTATATCACTGCGACTGGCCATTAGTCTGCCCGAAATATAACGTTATTATCACTGCGACTGGGCCTTAGTCTGCCCCGAAATATAACGTTATATCACTGCGACTGGGCCTTAGTCTGCCTCGAAATATAACGGTATATCACTGCGACTGGGTCTTAGTCTGCCCCGAAATATAACGTTATATCACTGCGACTGGGCCTTAGTCTGCCCCGAAATATAACGTTAATATAACGGTATATCACTGCGACTGGGCCTTAGTCTGTCCCGAAATATAACGTTACCACAAGGGCGTGAAACGGCGAGACAGGACACCGGGCCATCTGACTTCCTCCAACGTTGCAGTATAACGCCGGCTTGTTCACATGCCGCATGCTTACCAACTGATTCACAGAGCAGCGCCTGGATGTCGGACAGTGCTGGCGTCTGCCATAGACGGCGCGCGTGTTTCGGAATCGCCACCAAGTTAAGGAGGAGGCTGGTACTTACTACTTAGTGAGACATAAGTCAGTCCAAAATATAGAATTGCTTTGAATTGTTTTGGGGCATCGTCCATACTTTTTCTCCTATATATCTTCCAGGTTTTAATATGTTTGACTATTTTGATTTAATATACATTTTTCACCGATCTTTTCATCTCAAAATGTCAATTTGCAAATATATTAAAAACTGAAAAATAGAACAAAGCATGGACGATGCTCCTAAACAAAATCAAAACAATATCTATATTTTTGACTGACTTATGTATGCCTAAGTACCAGCCTCCTCCTTAGCTTGGTTGCGATTCCAAAACACGCAGACGGGCGCTGGGTCACCGATTGGCGTCTGATGACCGCGAGCGGCACGCACATGCACAATATACACAAACGATCGCGGCGATTACTGTCACGGCCGGGTATAACAGCCAATCGGCATCGTCCGTGGCAGTGCTGCCAAACGTCCGAGGCAGTGCTGCCAAACGTCCGCCTAGAGACGTCTCAGCGCCCGGCCTGACCTCGCTCCCCTATAAAGCCGGCCGAAAACGTCATTTTGTCGGCGACCATGAAACGCTGAAGCCGCTGTTTTAATCGTAATTGATCACACGCCAATACCGGCGCCTCTGACAGGAGGTGCGACAGCCGACAGGGCGCGCGTTTTTGCTCCGGACGTCGACCGAGGACGTTATGTTATCGCACAGACCATTAGATACCCATGCGAGCCGCACAGACCATTAGATACCCATGCGAGCGAGCCGCACAGACCATTAGATAGCCATGCGAGCCGCACAGACCATTAGATACCCATGCGAGCCGCACAGACCATTAGATAGCCATGCGAGCCGCGAGCGTGTCTATGATAACTGTGCACTCAGCTGGGTTCCCATATTCAGAAAGTCAAGGGAGTTTCTCGGACCTTTGTACCGATTGTCTGCTACGCTCGTGTTAAATATATATATATATATATATATATATATATATATATATATATATATATATATATATATATATATATATATATATATATATCGCACAATTTCGTCCCTTCTGTGACTCCTAAATCATAAATTGTATATACCGAAAATTCGTAGTGTACTCCCAAATAACTAATTTAAGTTGCACGGCACGTGATTAGGCATTTCGTACCAGTCTTTGTGAGTAGATAGTTTCAACGTATTACGATTATATGTAGAGACAAGCATGAAATGGATGTCACTCACAGGAGTTCTCTTTAGGGTCAATGCCCCAATGCATGCTCAATTTGAGATTTTCTGCAACACGCTATATTCGGTTGTGATCCCCGAAAGTTGCATTATTACTGCTTCATGATCTGGAACCATATGTGGTTTCGAATGTCATTGTCAATTGATTGCGTATGCGATAGTGTTAAGGAAAGTAGTACCTATGCATAATGAAGCACGCACGGCTTGTTGGACGTTAAATAAGGGAATGTCTATCTGCGTGGCATTGCGTTAGGGCATTGCCGGACCGAAGGATGTTTGAACGCGACTGGGATTTCAACCCACGATCTTTGCATGTCGGTTGGTGTCGGACGTCTTTTTATAGTTTATGTAATTTGTGTGCGATATTGGCGTCGTTGTCGTCGTTGGCGTCGTTGGTGGTCCGGGTCTGGGTCGGGTCAGGATCCGGGTCGGGTCGGGTTTGGTCCGAGTCGGGATTGGGTCGGGTCCGGGATTCGGGTACGGGTCTGGATCCGGGTCCAGGTCCAGGTCCAGGTCCAGGTCCAGGTCCGGTCGGCCGGATCCGGAATCCGGGTCCGGTCGGTCCGTGTCCGGCCCGTTCGGCCGGGTGGTCCGGTCTGGTGTCGGTCAGGTCGGCTCGGGTTAGGTCCGGGATATTGGTCGGGTCCGGGCGGTCCGGGTCGGGTCCGTCCGGGCTCGGGTCGGGTCCGGTCGGTCCGGGTCGGGTCCGGTCGGTCGGGTCGGCGTCCGGGTCGGGTCCGGTCGGGTCCGGGTCGGGTCCCTGGTTGGGATCAATGGTGTGGGTCGGGTCGTCAGCTGTCGGTCGTGTCTATGAAGACCACACTCAGCAATTTATTGTATTTGTATTCGAATATGTATTCAAGGAAGTCCCGATTTCGCCCAAATTTATGCAACTACAAGACGGTCACAATAGCCCAGGTATAGCACCTGGGTCGGGTCACCTCCCAGCTATACGCTCATAGCACCTCCTAAGTTATGCGCACATACCCCTAGCGGTTTGACCTACAGAAGACAAAATAGGTCGAAAGGTCCAGGGTTGATAACAGGCTTCAAGTGGCGTCGAACAGGCCTGGTATTGGACAAATCGCACCCCATGGATCAGTATCGCAGAACGCGCAACCTGAATTTTATGTGACTCATCTTCAAATTGTTATTTTTAGAATGCTTAACAATAGGGAACAACACAATATTAATCGGGTGCGGATAGGTACTCTATGGCTAGAACAGCCCATAACATTTATTTAAAGAGAGAAAATGACACCTCGCGGGCCAATATATAGTTTTTGATGAGTATCGGTAAATTAAGCGTGTCCGATTTCACCTGCAAAGTCTGGTTACCGAAACTTTCCCATTAGATCAAAAATACATTAGCACCTTCAATGATTGGCATTGGCAAACATTCGTAAAACTGGAGTCGCCTCCTCACTATTTTGAATCACTTCTTTGCCGACTATAATTGTATTCTGAATATTGCAAACTCAACATCACCATTCCGTCCGTGAGCTTTAAAATCAAAGAGCCTATCCACTTAATTACGAGCGAGCGCGAAGCGCGGAGCGAGTCCTCATTGAATACCGGATTTTTCTCACATATAAGCGGCGACCCGGCCGGCCCGGCCGGGCCGCCGGGCCAGACCGCACGCTGGTCAAGAACTTATATCTTTTGAACCGCGCATCCCATTGACAAGCGGTCTTCGCCCACTCAGATTAGCCCCAGCAATGACATTATGGATTATATGACATGTCATTTTTTATCATGCACTGATGGGTCAGCATAGGCGCGTGGACACGTGCGCGTCAGGGTGTCAGAAAACTAATATCCTGCCTGTACGCTGGACGAGAAAACGGCCTGGACCTTAATAAGCTAAATTGGTGTGAAGTGCCTGGAGACCAACACCTCTGCAATAATTGCAACAGGTCAAACTCTGGGTCCGCTGCAACGTACGCGCACGGCATACCCCATGTCCTGTCCACGAGAAACCTCTATCCTACGAGAGGACATCGTTGCCAATACCGGCGTATATCTCGCTAACCCAAACGCTGTCAACAGACAACGAATCAAAACCCAAGATGCGTACGAGCGAAACTAGTCCGCCGTGCGAATGCACTATGGTGTCGATCAAGCGGCGCGTGGTAACGTGCAAGTTCTGCTTACAAGCACAAACTCATTAGCTTTATGACGTTTTCATCAATGTTAAATTCAGTGCTCAGCACCTAATGGGGGTTAGGTTAGTTAGGTTTTAGCTTTAGGTCTCGGGTAACAATCCCGACACAAAATTTAGCGTTTGCATGCAAGTGTTCACTGTTAGACACGTTCTGTAATATTTTTATATGCGATTTTGTATCATATTCGTCCTAATCACAGCGACGTACGACTCAAAATCCAGAACGGGTTGCTAGCAGCATTAAAAATTGCAGTGCGGATGTAAAGCGCAATCACAAAGTCCATCTACATATCCACCCAAATGAATTCTTTGCCTATCAAACATGAAGGCTACTAATGTGCAAATTTAAACAGTAGCGCTGTCAAACCTATTTAGTATTTAAGTATCGATTTAGTTCGGACTCTATTTGCGAACGGCAAAATCACACACAAAATCAATTCGAATGCAGCTTTTGCACAGATAACCTCCGTTGGACGGGTGATAAATTGACGCGGATTTAATTCGAACTCGCTCGTCCTTCGCCGTTTAAAGGCGTCTTACTGGTTATATTGTGTCAACAATTTTAGCTTTTTTATTACCAAGAAAGAAAAAATGGCTAAGGCTCGACTTTGGTCGTTCAGGTTAAGTGACGTTTCACGTTACCTTAAAACACAGATACTTTTGTCAGGGTCAAGTCTTGGCGAATTCGTACGCTTCGGCTTTGGGCGTGCTGCTTGGACAAGTATACGTGTTAGTGATGTCATTTTCCCAAAATTTCCTGACCAAAACTAATCCAATACCAAACAGGAGGCACTTTGGTTGACCAAATATTAACCGATTTTGGTTGAGGCAAAAAATGTACAAGATTTGACCGACTTTCAAATAGTATACTGATTTATACACACTGGAAAAATATAGCTTTGTTAACATCATAATTCATAAAACGCACATGTACATTGTGCAATTTTAGGCACAACGTTTACAATTACAGGCACAACGCAACCTCACTCAGTCGTCGGTTGACTTCGGCTTGCAAACACAATAACAAAAGGAATTACTCAAAGAGGAGGTAAAGCATAACTTCTTCACCAACTGACCTGAAAAAATTAAGTCAGCCTATTCGCCATAGCTCACCGATGGTGCATATCGAGAGATCTATGTATAGCCCGCTGCCCGAATAGGTCATCATGCTGCCTGCAAGTCCCGTCGCACTTATAGCCACGATGACGCCCGTCGGACCGCCCGTCGGCATAAAGCTAAATCTATCTTAGTTCACTAGAAAAGGTCATTTCGAGGGTAGAGTTCGTATAAACCAACAGACTGCGTAATGCAAGGCTCTATGTTACCCGAACCGAACTTTGCTTAGTTCGTGTTGTTTCTACCAAATGTAATCGCATAATATCTGCATTCTGCACGGTTAACCGTGCAGAAGAAAGCTTTTGCCAAATTTGGCAAAAGCCTTCTGGTAAGACAAAATTTCAGATTCAGACAAACTTTACATGAACCATTTCGATGAGCCGATTTCCATTATGTTCTGCAGGTAGAAAAAAAAATCCAGCCCTTCCTGCAGCAGCGATCGATATGCTTGTATGTATTTTCCAGCAGCAGGCTAGTTTCCTTTTACGATCTTGATGCATACGTAATGCTGCCGGAGATCCGGCACAGGTTACAGAAAATCATGATAATATACAGCTTTAGCACGCCATCAAGGAATACTCAAACACGCAAGTTATCTGTTTAGGTACCTTACCCTCGTGTCTTGATCGTTGAGGGCATTGGTATTTTTCCCTGCAGTGGCCATGGCTTCCTCTCACTTTGTTTCGCATCTTTTGTTCTCATACTTGAACTTTCTGGAATCGGGCTACGGAAGCAGTTCGTGGGTTCGTCGATCCACAGGTTTTCCTGGACAAACAGGCAGTGATATGTGTGATCAGGCGTTGGATTCAAGAGCTGGTTGTTAGTGTTATGGCGCGGTTAGTTCTTGTCGTAGTGCTTGGTTGTATGCTCGTGATGTGTCGTACTCACTTTCCGACAGTGTGACAGATCTGGGAGCTACAGGGAAAGTGAACCACCCATTGGGCGGCTTTCTGCGAAATGTGTTGCTTGTTTTACAGTAACGACGACTACAAAAGATAGCAGTAGGCGGTCACTTACGGTCCTCGTAGGCATCTAGCGTGTGATGTAACGTCTTGTGTTTTCCTTTCCTGTCTGATCTCATATTGATGTAAGGTAGTTTTTGTGTGTGATCGGCAGGAGGTTGGGTCTGAGATCACAAGGAGATGGCTCAAGGTTGGACATCGTATCATTGTAGTTTTATTTATTTTTGGGAGGACAGAGGGCGGTTGTGGTCTACTCGTTATAGGAGAAAGGGGCGAAAATAGGTGGATCAGGGGGCACAGGGGCACCCCAACACCCCAAATCGGCTCAAATTCGACACATTTCTGAGATAATATTCGGAGAAAAGGCGTTCGATGGGAAGCAAATTAATCGTAACAAAGGATTGTATCTTTTCAATAGCAGAAGGTGGTACTGAATAGATAAATACAAGCGAAATCCCGATGGATGTTCGTAAATTGTGCGAGGACAATTATTAGGGGCTTTGCACGCACCCCCAGAACTGACCAAACACCAGTGGAGTATGAGAGATGACTGCCCTATGATCCACGGTAAGAGGTCGAGTTTTGTGAACGTTACACCTCCTGTGATAAGGTGCGATGAGCGCATAAGACTTTTAGTCACAAGGCGATTTCGAGAGATCAGACCCTTAGTCGACGTAAGTGGCACTTTGAATCGGGGATTTCAGAGCGTTGGCTATTCAGAACAAACTGAGGTGGCGTTTACACGCAAAAGTGTCAGCACTTTCTCCAATTAGACATGGGGGCATTAGAAGGTTTTTGGTACCATCGTCCGCTTTACGAAGAACAAGACGCAATAAGGTACAAAGGTAGCAAGTAGTCATGAGGAGATCATCAGTAGGGATTAAGTGATCGAAGCAATAGGAGGATATAAAGGGGCACGCTGCACCTTCAACCCAAAGAAGTTTCTAAAATGTACGCCGGCAACATTACAGTGGTGCTCTAATGTAGAGATAGCGAAGTAATGCTGCTCGAAGCACTTATTATGCATTTAACAGTGGCTGCAATTTCAGTTTACAAAAATGGGCTGATGACGTCATATGAAGGAATTTCGAGAATTAGAGAAAACCTTCACGCTGCCATATGTACGGCTAATGTATGGCCAATAATGGTAAAACAAGTCGCAACATATGCAGCAAACATTAGTAAAGCGTTGAACGACGTCATCGCTCAGGGTCCCCGTCCAAAGTACACTAGGGACTGGGGGTCAATGTTACGAGGACTGTCAAAACCAACACCTCCAAATTATCATGTGTTTTCGGACGCTTCGGTGGTTAGTTTATAACTTATACCTAATAACATAATTGAGTGCAATGCGATAAGCAACGAGAAAATGACTAATCTCACTCAAATCTAATGTTTAAGGGTTGGACAGTGTACTCCTTTAAAAGCGAAACGCTTTAGGTTACCTGTCCGTTCACATGTACAACAAAAGTATGTCATCATGCAGAAACAACGGAGCACGCAGGCGATTACATTGGTACCACTTCGCCTGCTCCTATTTCCTAACACCTAGGGAAGAACCATTGACCACAATACAATAAAAAACGTTAATAATACTTGCAAAAAGTCGGCCTTGAGAAGCAACGAACAAGGTGAAACCTTCGGTAACAAACGGCAAGAGCAGCAAAGACTAGAGCTTTCGATGTATTGTTAATGATCCATTTTTACGTATAGGTTTTCCTGTACAGGCTTAACCCTCGACAGTGTAGAGGGTAGTTGTTGCACCCCCACCCCCCTCCTCAGTTTTTTGCTGAACAACTCGCTTAGGTGTCAACCGATCGCAATGAAACTTTGAGTACCCTTCTTTGCAACAATATGACACATACTATGAAAATTTCGAACTTCTTTAACCCTTATGATCCATGACCTTTGACCTGTTTCTCAAGGTCGTGTTTGGTAAAACTGGCGTCCCGTAGTTGTCGATCTTTGAAACATGTGCAGTTTCCGAGTTTTTGCAGTTCAGGAGCATATGCACAGGTGTTTCTAGGTGACAGTTGTGGCTTCTGCAGAGATTGCGATCTCGATTGACCTTCTCAGAGGTCAACCGAGCTCACTAACCTCCAATGACTTCAGATGTCTTTTTGTGTCTTCTGTCCGTTTCTAGGGCAGTTTGTGACGCTGATTTCAAATCTGGGATCTATTTTGCATAATTAGGTATGTTTCATTAGGTTCATATGCCTCTAATAGTCAACCGACGTCAATGACCTCAGATTACCTGACATGACCTTTTTTAATTTGGCAGTTTTAAGGTCATTGTGTGATGCCGATTTCAAATTTGGCATATATTTAGCATTCTAAGATGTTCCTTTACGATTTTAGCTCGATTAGTATTCATTTGTTTACGCATTTTCGATTTGATGACATTTGGGTCTTTTACATGACTTCAGAGGTCACCTAATGACCGAGGAGCTTAAATCAGATGTCAATGGCTTCCTCTCGTCACAAGCAACACGCTCTTTTGTAATCGGAGCTCTAGCTCAATTAGGGGCCAAACGCTAAGGTACCACCCCCCACCCCCCTACACGGTCACGCAGTGATCTTGCCCTACACTGGCGAGGGTTGATACAGGTAGCTGGATTTATACCTGGTATGGGAAAGGAGAAGAACAACTTAGAAAAAAGGGGAAAAAATCCGAAAAAGTATAAAGCAATTAGTTCTCCTTCCCTAGATGGAAAAATGCTTGGAGCAGAAGATTCACCTTTAAATGTAAATATTTTAAGAACCCAGAGGCGTAGCCAGGGGGGTGCAAATGGTGCTCATGCACCCGGGAGATTTTGCCGGGCCCCCTATGGCCGGCTGGGTGCATAGCCACGCTGGCGGCCGCTCACTTTATGTTGTTGTAAAATAGTGAAATACGCATGAGAGAAGCAGTCCAAGGGGGTTTCCTAAGGCCCCCTTAGAAGACGTTCGGGCCTCTTGGACAAAAATAAACCTTGTTTCGCAACAACCTGAGGGCCCCTCTGGAACCTTTGACGCCATCTCCAAGTCCCAGCCGAGAAGCTCCCAGAGTCACGACTAAGGCCTCTCAGGTCTTGGAAAAGGCCCTCTAGACGCGGCTCAAGGGCGCCCTGAAGCTGTTCGAGGGCCCCCTCAAAGCTGGCCAAGGGCCCCCTCGAGGTTGGCCAAGGGCCCCATGAAGTTGAGCTGAGGGCCCCCTGAATGCTGGCCGAGGGCCTTTTAAGGTGGCTGAGGGCCCCTTGAGCTGGCCAGGGCTAAAAGATGGTTGAGGGCCCCCTAGCTGGCCGAGGGCCCCCTTGAGATGGCCGAGGGAACCCTTGAGCTGGCCAAGGACCCCATCAAGGCTGCTGAGGGCACCCTTTGAGCTGGCAGAGGGCCGCCTCAAACCTCGACCGATGCCCCATTCAAGGTAAGAGGGCATCCTCAAGCTGGCCGAGGGCCATCAAGGTGGCTGAAGGGCCCTCTTGAGCTGGCCAAAGGGGCTATCGAGCTTGGTCAAGGGCTTCCATCAAACCTCCTTCTGAGGCCCCCCTCAAACTGGCCAGAAGGTCCCTCAAGCTGGCCGAGGTTCACCCTCGAGCTAGCCAAGGGCCCCTCTGAGCTAGCCGAGGGCCCTTCGAGCTAGCCGAGGGCCTCTTAAGCCGGCTGAGGGACCACTTTAATGTGATTGAGGGCCCCCTCGAGCTAGCCTAAGGGCTTCCTCAAGGTTGCTGAGGGCCCCCTCGAGCTAGCGAGGGCCATTCAAGGCCGGCCAAGGGCCCCCTCAACCCGGCCGAGGGTACCCTTCAGGTGGCTAAAGGGCCCCTCAAACTGTTAGCTGGCCAGCCCCCTCCCCATCAGGCTGACCGAGGGTCCCATCGAGATGGCCGAGGACCCCTCGAGCGGACCGAGTGGTATAAACGGGGTAAAGTTGGTTCGCGAGAGGTTCGTATGCTGAAGTTCGCTGAAGGAAAAATTAATAATACAAAATACGTAAACGCAATGGCTCGTATGCAAATAACTTTGTACTGGAATAGGTTTTGTATAATAGGTATAAAGTTTGCAATAGCTAAAGCTCGTAATTAAAAGGGTTCGTAATGGGATGTTTTTCTGTCGCCAGAGGCGTCACTACCTTCTAAGAAGTGGGGTTCATTGCCAAGGGTGCGCCATACCCAGAGGGAGGCGCCCTGGTCCAGAGGGGCGCAAACCCAATGAACTTGGTTAATTCCATTCAGGGACATTTTTTCCAGTGGCGTTTTTATCAAAAATTGTGATGTGTGGGGGTAGCAGGCAGTCAGGCCAATCATAGTAAAAAAAAGGTGACCAGCGGGGAGGAGCGCGTCGGTCAGTCCCATCTGCACTGTAGATAGTACGATCATCATCGCCCGACTCGAGACCGCTTTGTTTTGAGCGGAGGGATAAAAATTCGTTGTTTCCAAGACCTTTCGGGGGCTTGGGCCTCTGCTCCCTGGGATCCTCCCCTGATTTAATTTGCTAAGTTTTCCGATCCAAGCATAAGAAACCTTTGAAATACGACCTTGTCCCTTACGAAGTCTATACTTTTCCAGCCACAAGCCTTTGCTTATAACTTTTTATTACAACTTTTTCCTTTACAAACTCAGCCATACGAACCTGTTGCATACGAGCTTTATCCGTTACGAAATTTTGGAAGCCGATACGAGCCTTTTCCATTATGAGCCTTGGCCGTTACGAACGTTTTTTTCTCTCTTCATACGAACCTTATTCGATACGAACCATTGCATACAAACTTTTACTTACGAACGTTTTCCATTGCGAACTTTTGCTTTACGAATTTCAGCATACGTACCTTTAGCATGCGAACTTTATCCGTTATCGCACTTCTTTAAATGTGAACTTTACCCGATTACAAACCTTTTCCACTAACGAAAACTTTGGCCGTTACGGAGAACTTTATCTCATACCGAACCTTAAATCCGATACGAGACAATTGCATACAACTTTTGCTTACAACCGCCCTTTCCATTACGAACTTTTTCCTCTATGAACTTACAGCAATACGAACTCGTTTTTGCATACGAACTTTTATCAGTTACGAAAATTTTGTAATACGAACTTCATCCAATAAGAGCCCTTTCCATTACGAGCTTTGGCCGTTACAAACTTTATCTTAAGCAAACCTTATCCGATTACGAACGCTTTGCTTACGAAACCATTTTTTTCCAATCATTGAACCTTAAAGTTTTACGAACTTTTGTCCGGGTACTCATCTTCTCCTGGACGCTTGATCGTTATTCCAGGGTACGTTCGCCGAAGCCTCCCTTTTATTTTGGGCAAACATCCTTTCTTGCAATATGCAACATGGCAAGACCTAAAATTTGGGTCACCCACTGTCCACTTGAACCTTGACCTGAGGTGAAGGTTAAATTTCCAAGTTGACCTAACCTGGTTCAACATGTATATATTCAAAAGCATCTTTGACTAGAAACAAACGATGAATTCTACTATTCTTATGTTTTATTAAGTAAAATGTTATTTGCGAAAAAACAGCTTTCCAAAAAATAATTATTTTGTTACCTTTGATGACACTTTGAGCTTAAACTATTGATCTGAGATAAATCTGGAAAACGTAAGCGAACGAATATTTTTGTAGAAGCTTTTAATTTTCCGTTTGTTCCTAGCTATCATAGTTTCCGAGCTATTTGGGGATTTCTGGAGCAAAGTCCTAAAACTGGGGAAAAAATATGACCTTTGTTTGCTTCTATTTACCTCAATATTGACCTGACCTAACGAAGATGATAAACCTTCGATAGAGTTTGTCTCGACCTATCTAACTCGGTTTTCTGTTTTTTGCTACGTTTTGCTGGTTTTCGAGATTTGGCGGCGGAATCCCCCGGCCGTTTTGGTTGTCGCAAACCACCCGTAGGCCAGTACGCGATATATTATCATAACATATATTATATACCGTACCTACTATTTGAGCGCGGACTGACCTCCGGTTTATCGTGATTTGCTATCCGAGGCTAAATGTATTAAACAAATACTTTCATGCAGTGGTGTATCAGGTTATACTACCCTGGTCCTTTGTGAATTTCTGTGCACGGCACTGCCTTCATCTTCAAATATTTTGAATCATATTTGAGAAGTGAGATGTGAAACCCAGGGAAAGGGGTAGCCCTGGCCCTGAGGCCTGGCTCTCTTACGGCGTCCGATCAGTGTCCCAATCGTCATAACGAAGCTTCGTCATCGTCTTCGTGGTTCGTCATAACGCTGAATTGAATTAATAAATTTTTTGGCCTCTTATCCTCTATCAAGACCCAATGCCCTATATTTCTGGGTTTTATCAGGAAAACTTGTAAAAAAATCAACAACCGTTGGCGACGTATTTTTAGGCACTTACTATAACATGGGAAACATATGTTAAATGTTGATAAGGCTTAAATTTACGCACAATAAATGGTGGTTCATTTTTTCTGTCATTTCAGCCGACCCCCACCCACTTCTGTCAAAAAATATTTGCGACCTCCCCTGAGCATAATGCGATACAATTAACGTATGTTTTGTACCCAGAACATTTGTCATTTATATGATTAAATTTATATTTTAAGGGGACACTTTTAGATAAACGTTGATGTACTTAAGTTACTAATTCGGAGGTTCCAGTAATCTTAAAAAAAAACGTCGCCGCTAATAATAAAATGCACACAATACCTATCTAGTGCACCAAAACAACGGCCAACAACAATCATTCGTTTGTAGCGCCTTAATCTCTGTTTTGGGATCCCTGTCCAGCGTCAAGGGCCCTAGAATCAAGTCGCCAACCCCAAACCCCCATGGCCAAAATCCTGATAACGCGTCGAGCAGATCCAAAGCTCTCCCACAACAATACAAGGACCCTCCTAGGCCTGTCAAGAAGCCCTATAGTAAAGGAGGAAGGAAAAATCGAGGGCCCTCTAGGCCTGGCAAAAGACTGAAAAATGGTTTCAAAGTGTGCCTCCTCATCATTGTCCCATGGGAGTTGTTGACACCGGTATAAGGAACATATTTTTATGTTTTTAGCCATATACTTCGTTTCTCCAGATTCACTCTAGCTGCTGAGGTGTTCCATATTCGCCAAGATCAGTGATCAGTATGGCATCACAATATTATCGATATTCGCCAGAGGCTTTCACTACTAGAAGCACTGCCCGAACTATTATACTGCTAGCATATATCGTTAGCGCTCGCTAATAGAAGACAGCTCGTGCGCGCTGATAGCAGCTGCCGAACAGAGCCTCGGTGTCTATTTAACATTGTTCGTATGGAAAAAGTATTGTCTTAGGTACGCCATTCTAGAGAGCATCTTCTTTTCTCTGTTTATAGTGGCGATTGTTTATGGATATAGAAACAAAACAATATGCAAAACATAATATAAGTACAGATTCAACTAAAGAGGCACCAGAGTGAATCGTATCTCATCCAAAAATTAAACAAACTACTTCTTACAGCAATACAAATAGCTTTGACATTCCAAAAGAAAAGGCGTTCTTTCTTTGACAAACGCAGGCTCCTTGCTGCCATAGGTAAAAATAAAACTTAGTCGATGACTGCTGGATACGGAAACTTTGTAATCGTGTTGCAGTTCAATCAACAACGATGAACCAATAATCATAACAGATATTGTCTTTTTGCTTTTTATATTGACTTGTGTCTTGTAATTATTGCTTTTGCGAAACACAGTTTAACTGATTTTATGGAAACACAAAGTAACACAATTATCAGAATACTTATGTGTTGATTGGCTTTCCTCACTAGCGCTGTTGCAACAAGGCTCCGGCACACCGTGAGGTGAGCGTGTGTGCCAGCGCTTCCCCGTGCACCAACGCACTAACTGCGCCATATCGACATACTTTATTTTTGCTAATCCGAGGAGCGGTTGACCCAATTCAGGTAAATCTGAAGCACGTGAAAACTTATCGGTATGCATACTAAAGTGAAGCCATTAAAAGAAGACCGATACCGAGCCAATATTGAATGGGAGGCATTTCGGTTCACCAAATACCAACCGATTTGGGTTGAAGCTAAAAATGTCCAAACTTTGACCAATTTTTAAATTGTATACTTATTTATACACACTGTCAAAAATAATTGTTTAACATCATAATTGGTAGAACACACATGTTCAGTTTCCAAAAGGACAGTAACATTGTGAAAAAGGAACTGAATACCTACATTTCCAAAGCAAAGTAGGGGATGCCACAGCCCACAAGCAAGACCAAAGGCAGTAGCACATTTTAAACAGGATGGCAAAATGTGACTGCAATTATTTCATATTAATTTGCAGCATTATACATATTACATAAATACATACAAAGAAAGAAATCAATTTAGTGTGGCCTTAATTGGAAGCACATATCTCTCTTACGATATAAATTGCCTAACTTCCGCTAACTGTCCTTGACATTGATCAGGACTCAGGATTCAGGAGTTATTCAACATATGATATATTGACTGCAAGTACATGGTGATACTCACTACCTAACAAAACTGCATGTCAACTTTTTACACAGATTATAAGCACTAAATATTGTACAATATAATCAGTGCTTCCGACTGTCTTAGCATCAATAAAGTGTTTCCATCATATCTTGTGTGGATATAGGAGCTGGAGTTATCTGCTGTTATCTACGTTAAGCAGTTGTTAGTATTTATAGAAAATGGGACCATCCACGCTTCACAGAAACCCAAGCTTTTCAGGACAGCTTCAAAAGCTAAGAGAATTACCGCAAGGCCCAGGCTAACCTTAAAGGCTTAGCCACCTTCCGAAAGTTAGGGGGACGGAGGCACTTGATGTCCATTCTTTCTATGCAACGCCCATAGGCGTAATTTTAAGTCCAAAAAAGTTACTGGAGACTGATCCCCAGTGGCCAGTGACCCCAGTGGTGGTCATGCGCCTGACTAATCTTGCTTTGTTACCCAAAAATACAAACCCCCAAAACACAAAATTTAAACACACTGATGTCTATCCGCTATCGTTACTTCGGCTCGTTCACCTAGAACACGCAGAACGTTGTTCAGGCTAGTTCTGAAGATTGTTTGTGGTGGGATGGAGATCAGGCAAGTCACACAAGCCTTGCTCTGACTAGGTCGCACTTCAATCGTCGAGAGCACATATCGTTGAGTGTCTCACAAATCTTTGTCATATTCACAGAACTAAAGACGATACTCAGTAGGTGTTTCATTTTGCACTCGTTGTTCGGAATCAATTGGCCCCCTAGGTTTCCTGGTTCCGTTTTTCATGCTGATTCCCGAAAATGAAATCCGTTTTTGGCCGCAATGAGTTCGAAGGTTGTCCTGCATTTGGCCCTTTTTTGTTGGCATTCCGCCCTTCCGGTCATCTAAGAGTTTGATGGATATAGTCCAGGAACTGCGGATACATGCCTAACATAAAAGTGTGTTTTTCGTCATAAGATGCCCTTATTGACCACCCACCATGGGTTGCTCGTAAATTATACCGCCAGGTCATGTCAGGTACTGACCGTGGACGGCATTCTTAAGTCATGTGCTCATATTTTCACATTTTCGCGTTCCAGCGAAGAAATAATTTACTTAACATGCATAGATAGGGAACGATTAAATCAACAATTCGTTCGAGTTCTGAACAAAGGGGATCAACAAAAGTTTTTTCAACAAAAGGGTATCTGAATGCCACCCTCGACTCGAAAATGTTTTAAAATATATCTATATTATTCTGTTTTATTCCAATATATAGGCCAACTTTTTCTTTTTCGTTTCTCAACGATAGATCAAAACAGTTTTGGGCATTTTGAGAGATTTATTGTGCTTCATATTTATTATTCCTTAAAAAAATGAGAAGCGAAAATGAAGCAGAAATAAGTTTTACATCCAGGTTAACTTCAAGTTAAAATGAATCCGAAAGATTTTGGTGGGGCCCGAGTATCGACGTTCATCCTGTCGTTGTTGAGTAACCGTATATGGTATATCTTGCCATGAGGTTGTTTGACCGAGCTGCATGTTTCTTGTAAAACATTTAATGTATATTGGTTTTTACGCTAGTTCGTCTAAGCGAGGTTGCAACGATCCATTGACCACGTATTCCGTCCCGATTACTTTTGCCCATTGGCAGATGAAATTGTAATGCAACAACTAACGTATTCAGCTAACTTGTCAAAGTAATAGTTATTCAAGTATACAATTATATTTGTTTTATGATATTCGGTTATTATGGATCTAACACGATGACAAAAATCTCGAAAAACAATCTTTCGAAGGGCGATGAGTCACAAGATAAAAATGGATCCGGTGTGGGTAGACTGTTAATTATCAGTACAATCGGACTCGCTGATACGTATACTAAGCAGAAGAGGACGAAAGATCGTTTTAAGAAATTCATCCGTCGACGGACCGATGGACGTCGGCAGAGTCAAATGAATCCGGTGTGAATGCAGAACCTATCATTGATATAGTTCAATGCGACTGTAACAATGTGATACAGTCAATATCCACTGTATCTTTGATCCAGCCCGATTCATACGCGGATCATTTTGATCTGTCTGACAGCCATCGGTCCGTTGACGGATGGTTTTTAAAAATCAATTTGTCGTCCTTCTGTTAGGTTATACATACACGTCCAAGTGGACTGTATTAATTATACAGTTGATTCACACGGATCCATGTTTATCTTGTGACGTCATCGGTCCTTCGAAAGAATTGTTTTTCGGACAGTTTGGTCTTCTGTGGTTAGAATCCATAATAACCGAATATCCTAAAATAATGTAATTGTAATTCTTGTAAATCAACTAATTTACATGGACCAATTAGCTCTCCGTTGTCGCTGCATTTAATCAAATATTCAATGACTAAAAAGGCAATCACCGAAGGAATAACGGTGGTCTATGGATTCGTTGTGACCTAGCTTTTTCAGGCAAAACTCAGCTTTAAAACAATTATACATTTTAGCGCTTGCAAAAACATGCATGGTCAAACGGATCTATGCAAGTATACTATATACGGTTTACTCAACATCGACAGACGAGCGTCGCATCTCGGGCTCACCAAATGTATCGGATTCATATGAACTTGAAGTAAGGGTGACCTCTGCTTCATTTCGGCTTCCATATAATGTTTATTAAGGAATAATAAAACATAAAGCACTCATATATCGCTCCAGCTATTGTCACAAATGCCCAAAAACTTGTTTGGATCTATCGTTGAGAAACGAAAAGAACAGCAAGGTTAAGCCTATTATTGGAATCAACAGATAATAGCTATAGTTTTTTTAACAATTTATCGAGTAATGGTGTAAGACACGCTATGCCTTATTGTTCAAGAAAACTTTTGTTAAATTCTCTTTGTTCAGAAGATTCGAGATGTTGTTTGATGATGTTCTCGTTGCCCTGTCTATGCATAGTGTAATACCATGACTTTGGCCTTCTGAACGCAAAAATATGAATAGAATGAGACATAGTGAATTCAATGCGGTCACAGGTAGTGACCTGACATGACCTCAGGGTATATTTTTACCGAAGCACATTGTGTCATTAGCATCTTGATGACAGAAAACACACTTTTATGTTAGCATTGATCGCATTTCCTGACTGGATATCCATCAAATGCTTATGGGATGAACGAAGGGCGAGAATGCCAAGAAAAAGGCAAATGAGACAACCTTCGAACTCATTTGCGCAAAAACGGATTTCATTTTCGGAATCAGCATGAAAAACGGAACCAGGAAACCTAGGGGGCCAATTCATTCCGAACAACGAGTGCAAAATGAAACACCCTAATACTCAGTCACAGATTTTCAGGCGCCACAACAATTACACCTAGACAACTTTGAACCAAAAATCTTCCAACTTCGTGTTCAAGCAGACATCTCCAGGTGCCCCCCGCCACAGGCGTCCAGCTGTATCGGCCCTACAACAGCCTGCCTCAGTGTATATGTTGCCGGGGTGGCGGGGTGTAGGCCGACCTCGGCCACGGCGGACACCGTCCGCGTTTGAATGGTGCTGGGACCAGGCGCATCACCGTGGCAACCTACCTACGGTGCCCTGACAACAGGCTGCGCCTCGATCAATAGGTGCTATCAGGCACCATGCATGACCAGCGTGCAGCGTTCACAGCAGGGCTGATTGCAATTACTTATCTGCCGTGTTGTGTTCAGGCCGCCTCCAGTAAACCGTCAGGTGGTGAGCGTCTGCAGACCTTATTCGGTCGGCGGTTTAGTAAAGCATCAGCGCTGATGAATACCAAAATAAAAACCGCTTTTCCTTCGGGACAAGGCCCGGACAAGACACGACTCACTAGTGAATGTTCAAGAAGTAGCACTATTTGATAAACTGACAGCTATCATCATCATCATCATCAGGGGAATTAGGCAGGTTATTTCTTCCCGCGCGAGGCCGCGCCGCCGACAGACCGAAACTCGGAAGCGGCCGCCACGGCACCGCGCTGCCGGTAGAAAACCACCACTGGAATCCGGACACCGCATTTCACCGTTCTAGAACAGCCCAGCAGAACGCGACTCGGAGCCACCCCTGCAGAACGAACCGTGAGCGGCCCGAGCACCGTCGCCAGCTCACTGAAGTGGCCAACTGCCGTGGGAGCACTGTGTTCTGTAATTTGAGCCAGTAGTGATGACGATGCCCCTGGATTGTCATTGCCATTGCCTCGTTACAACCTCCGGCGCCGCTGCAGAACGTTGCTCGAGATGAGGCCCACAGCGGGAGAGCGCGGCGGTTCCGCGAGGCTCATGTCGCTCGTTCGTTCCGAGAGCTGGTCCCCTCGTGGCAGCGAGGTATCTTGGGAAGACCTTGGTGCCGAGGTAGTGGCCTTGCTATCTGCAGTTCGCCGTAATTTGTGGGCCAGCTCCAGTCACGAGATGGAAAGATACGGATGATACTGGCGGATCGTGATGGCTGCATTAAACAGCACCGGACGGTTGCAGTGTCCAAGCGACGGGGCCGAACGCCGAAGAACTTAATTTAATTGTGTTTGTACATGCATCGAGCGTTAATAGCGATGAATAGCAGGATATCGAGTGGAATTTAAAGTTATCATCAAGATATTGCAAGTTATCATCATGATATAACTTACAAGAAATCATCAACTTCTATCAAAATCTACATCAGCCATAAACTGGTAACGGTTCAAACATTAGTGCGTTAGGCTGAACATGGGGATTTTTCAGGCGCCACACCAATAGAAATGGGTCGGACTTTTTACCCCCGTCTATCAGTGAGAATGTCAAAGGGGGAATGAAATCGTGCAGCTAATGTCAATCCGCTACAGCGACGGTCCACCTGCAGTAATCGTTGAACACTTACATGGTGCCATCATTGGCTGAGGAGATATTGGCCGAAAATTGGCTGAAGAGATGGCTGATAAAGATAGCATCACCGATACGACGGGCAACGTCACAGCCAAAGTGCATTTCAACTTACGGCTTGCCTCAAAGTGATGTGTGCATTCAGTATTGTGCAACAACGGTTAATGGGAATAGTTCCCCTTTAACATAGGGTTTTGAACTGAGATAGCAGATTTGTAGAGCAGATTGAAAAATGGAATTTGGCTGAAGAGTAAACTCGCTACGTTAAGTAGTTTCGACATAGGACTAGCGAGCCCTTTTTAGAAGACAAAGTCTCATTTCCTCGAAACCTCGCAGGTAGTAATAACTTCGAGTAACTTCTAACTAACTGGAAGTAACTCTAAGCAACTTCGAAACGGACTAGGGTCCCTTTTATACAAATGAATACAAATGGGGCAGTTTCGTGAACCGAAACTGCCCCCATTTTTTATATATATAAAAGGGACCCTAGTCCTGTGTCTAAGTTGCTTAGAGTTACTTCCAGTTAGTTAGTAGTTACTCGAAGTTATTACTACCTGCAAAGTTTCGGGGATATGAAATTAGTTGTATTACGCTGGAGTTAATGGGTGTGTGTGTGTGCATTATAAATCACTGCTAATAGTTTTACACGCATCGCGGATGCGGTCTCTTTGGTCATTGAGAATGATGCGGCGAGTTGTATACTCTACGCCGAGTGGTGCATTAGCAAAAAGATGCACTATCCACGGCATGTGGCACATATTCTTCAAACTTAAACAAAAAACGTATAAAATGTAAATCTAACCTCAGTAAAAACAAAACAAAAACACTGTAATTAAACTAAAGTCGCGCAAGTTTGACCAAATTGGTTAACTTAACCTGACCTGCATCAATAAACGAGCATGACCAGCAGCTCGGAGTGATGCTGATATAGGTACTCGAATTGCGTATGGATAACTGGTGACTATTGACCTGGGATGTATGTACAGTCTAGACCATATTATATTCTGTCCACGTCATCGACCGACACCACCCGATGTCGATGCGCCCGGCGAGTACATCTTTCGTGAAAACGCTAGTAGCAGTTCTTTCAGTGCACTATTAGAATAAACCCTCCATCGTTTCAAGCTGTCGTTTTCTTCCCACACTATTCAAAGCTCGGACGCGGAAATGGTGTCCAAACATCCGTGAACGGCACTGATTAAACATACTTGTTTGCATATTCGGTTATTTATATAGAATTTAATTACATACTGGATTGAGACCCTTGGGCGTGAACGCTGAACATCCATCAAAAAGACAAAATTGAATTAGGGCCATTAAATTCATCGAGACAGTGCGGATTTTGGCATTCACCAATTACCATGAATACGTGAATAACTAATCAACTTGTGTTGAGGCGAACGACTTCATTTATTCTACCAGTGGATGTTTTTTTGTGCATTGATCTTTGGACGGAAGCTTCACTATCAATCAAGTGACAAGTCAGAAAAGAACAAACACTCAAACTGCGGAAGAAGTTCACAAAAGACCGACACCAGAGAGCTCTTGTCGCAGTGGGAGACTACAGGATGAGCAAACTCTCCGCCCACTGGGCGTGTCTGCTGAGTGCTGTGAACACTCCGTCAAGCGGTGACGGTGCATGTGGAGGGTGACGTGTGGGGTGACGTGTGTGGGAGGGGGGAGGGTGACTGAGTAAGGACCCACAGCAGCGCTGCCGCCGTCCGCATTTACGTGGACGTGATATTAACATAACGCGGTATTGCCTTGGCATTTAAAATGTCCCATCTAACTTACTAATTAGAGATTCTCTGTCTGTCTGTCTTTCGGTCTGTGCGCACAATTTTTGATCTTATACACATTCTTAATTCGAAATGTTACGAAGCTTTGATACATTGGCATATAATATTGCCAAAGAAATTCGTTTTGCAGATCGCATGACAATTGACAACGTCTATGTGTGTATTAATGTGTTCTCTACATTGCTCAACATCAAACTGTCCTCTTAAAGTTAAGATAATGCCAGTGCAAAGAAAACTAGAACGACAAAAATTGCTGACCTATAATAACGCCATCTATTTAGCGGAAATTCAACTACAAGTACGGAAGTGTCTTAAGTCGATCACGCCAGGTGGCGCATCCAGCGAATATGAGGTGGCGCTGGTGGCACATTAACCGCAATATTGATCCTTCAGGACTCAAACCACGATCCCTTGACGGGTGGGTACCTCGAAAGTATGACGGACAAAACACGGAAAAATGTAGTATGTATGCATAGATCGTCCAGCGGAGCGGACGGGTTAGCAATAGTCTTTTCAATATGCAATTATGCATGTGAAAAACATACTAAATAAGTTATTACATCTCCTGGTGATTTCTTGAAGCAAAGAAACACGTAAACATTCGCTTATCATATAATACAACATTCCGTTCATTGTCAATATAACAAGTGGCATGCGGCAAGCCCCATTTGTGCTTTGTGAAAATAATTCGCAATGACTTGGTTAGGTTTAAAGGAAATAGGTCACATTGAAAGTTATCTTGAAATATTGTTGCGTGCGCTTACCTCACTCGCTCGGGGTAGACTGCCGGGCCCGAGCGCCGTCCGCCGGGTCACACCGGGCCGGGGTCGTGACCTCAAGCCCCGGGGCGGCGGGCAACCATCGGGCGGTTACCCGTCTGGCCACGCGCATGGGCGGTTGCGCGCGTGTTACGGGGGAGGCAGAAGTGTGACCGCCACAATATGGCTCTACGGGGTATATTATGCTAAACAAATTGCATTTGCTTCGACGATAGATGGATATCCGTCGAAAAATGGTCATCTTTCTCTTTTTACCTTCATGACCTCAAAATCCTTCATGATAATGTATGACGTCATGCACATTGCCCAAAATACAAATACTAACACAAACAATTAATTCACTGTACCAGTCGGCAGCCACTGAACAGACTCGGTGCCGCCAATAATAAATTAATTATCTTTTCTACTATTTAAGGAAAGTCTGTCTGTTCGACCACACTGAATGTTTTCCTCATGCATTTTATTCATTCGAAATGTTATGTATGTTTAACACATGATAAGCATACAAATTATCGTAGAAAGTCATTTTGCAGATTGCATGACAATATTTACGTGTGTATTATGTGCCCCCCCCCCACTTTACAACATCAAATTTTCATCCTATACGTTAAGATAATGTCTGTGTTTATAAAAATAACACGATTTTCATTTTTACGTATGACATGCCATCTGTGAATGGAACTTAAACTACAAGTACGTCGAACAGCAAGCGAATATGAGGTTAGGCTGGTAGGTGGCGCAGCCAGCATATATGATACACTGTTGAAAAAGCTTAGCACCATGGTACAAAATATCATGTTTTCACGGCTTATTTTAAGTAGGCTAAATGGGTGCTACACTGTTAAAAAGTCTAGCACCATGGTACAAAATCAGCATTTTTATCGGCTTACTTTAAGCAGGCTAAATGGGTTCTAATTTGGAATCCATTTAACCTGCTTAAAATAAGCCGAGAAAACATGCTGATTTTTTACCATAGTGCTATTTTTTAAAACAGTGTAGCACAGTGGCAGATCCAGATAATATTCATGGAGCGGGCCATCAACAACAGAAGTACCCCTCCTTATACCCAAATCTGAAAACTTGACGGATTTGGTCCACTATATTTTGAGGTTGTCCCTATTTTAGCATTTTTTTTTTAATTTGTTAAATGTTAAGGTCACCTCAGGTCAACAGAGTACCCCCTCCCCCTCAACCGGCCAGAGTGCCCCCCTCAGGCGACCAGAGTGCCCCCTCAGGCGGTCAGGGTGCCCCTCAGGCGATCAGGGTGCCCATCAAGCGGCCAGAGTGCCCCATTAGGCGGCCAGAGTACCCCCTCTGGTGGCCTGAGTGCCCCCCCCCCCCTCAGGCGGCAAGAGGGCCCCCTCAGGCTGTCAGAGTGCCCCCTCAGGTGGTCAGAGTGCCCCCTTGGGCGGCCAGAGTGCCCCATCAGGCGGTCAGAGTGCCCCCTCAGGCGGCCAGAGTGCCCCTTCAGACGGCCAGAGTGCCCCCTCAAGTTCAAGGCCCAAGGGGGGCATGGCCCCTGGCCCCCTCCTCTGGATCCGCCACTGGTGTAGCACCCATTTAGCATGCTTAAAATAAGCCGAGACAACATGCTGGTTTTTTACCATGGTGCTAAACTTTTTTAACAGTGTATAGGTGGCGCTAGAGACTAGAGAGTCTTTTTACCAGAAATGTAAAAAAATGTAGTCTGCACTGTAGTGTATATGTGGCATTGGTCGGGCCGCCGGGCATCGCCGGCGACGGGTGCGGCCGGCTGGGTGTCTGCGCGGGTCCGCCAACTGGCGGCGTCGTGGGTGACCGCGCGCGCGGCCAATGAGTGAGCGTCATGCCGCGGCTTGGCGGTGTTGTCGGCCAAATTGCGGCGTCCGCCGCGTGGAACCTGACCCGCCGGCGAACCCGGGCCCGACGGGGTTGGGGACCGGCGGGGTCAGAGAGCTGTGGAGCGGGCCGCGGTGCGGATGTCGGTGCTGGTGTGGAGTACGAACTGTGTTGTGTGCGTGCCGAGGCCACAATATAGTGTTACGAGCTCGACAGCTGCGTCTGGGGAACAAGCGAAGGTCTACATTTGAGTGACAGCGGTGGACTTCCAATGCAAGTTGGATCTCCGGACCAGACGCCCTTCTATCTGCTGCCCACCGTGCTGCTACTGCCGAATCATGCCGACCCGCCCGTCCGTCCAGGCAGCTGCCTACTTGCTGCCCTTTCTGCCGACCTGCGGCCCCGCGTCTGTTGACCTGCTGATCTGCTGCCGTGGCTGCTGCTGACCTGCCGCCGAGGCTGCCTGCTGACCAGTTGGTCGGGTCGTTGCTGTCCTGGCGCTGCCGCTTGCCACCTTGCTGGCTGCTGTGCCGCCCTGCTGGGCTGCTGTGCCGCCCTGCTGGCTGCTTGTGCCGCCCTGCTGCTGGCTGTACCGCCCTCTGGCTGCTGACCGCCCTGCTGGCTGCTGTGCCCGACCCTGCCGGCTGCTGCTGTGCCCCCTGCGGCTGCTGCCTGTGCCGCCCTGCCGGCTGCTGCTGTGCGCCCTGCCCGGCTGCTGCTGTGCCGCCCTGCCGGCTGACGTGCCGCCCTGCTGGCTGCGTGCCGGCCCTGCTGCTGCTGTGCCGCCCTGCTGGCTGCGTGCGCCCGCTGGCTGCTTGCCGCCCTTGCTGGCTGGCTGTGCCGCCCTGCTGCTGAGCTTGCCGCCCCTGCTGGCTGCTGTGCCGCCCTGCTGGCTGCTGTGCCGCCCTGCTGGCTGCTGTGCCGCCTGCTGGCTTGCTGTGCCGCCCTGCTGGTGATGCTGCCGCCTGCTGGCTTCTTGCTGACGCCCTGCCGGCTGCTGCTTGCCGCCCTGCTGGCTGCTGCTGGCCCCCCTGCCCTGCCGGCTGCTGTGCCGCCCTGCCGGCTGCTGCTGCCGCCCTGCCGGCTGCTGCTGCCGCCCTGCCGGTTGCTGCTGCCGCCCTGCCGGTTGCTGCCGTCGCCCTGCCGGTTGCTGCCGCCGCCCTGCCGGCTGCTGCCGCCGCCCTGCCGGCTGCTGCCGCCGCCCTACGCTGCTGCTCGTCGTCCTGCCGGCGTGGATGACTGCCACCGTTCTGAAGGCACACCTACTCCGGGCTGGAAAGATAAGTGTGAATAAATTGGTTGTCCTTGTGTTGTTTGTGTGGACGGATTCATTGGAGTTCATGCATATTTGTGTTGTGTGTGTGTGTGCATTGCAGGCAGCTTGATGTTTAAACGTGAATTGATTCTGATAAAATCATTGTTCTGGGGCTTTTCCCCTGTTAACAGTGTAGCGTAGCCATGGCTACCGTGCCGGTGGTTCCCAGGAAGCGCCTGAATTTTCCGGAGTGATATTCTCCAGATTCAAATCTGACTTTGGACACCATACTACACCATACATAGCTTCAGTGATGACTTAAAGCTGCGCTTCCTGCCTCTCTGTCTCAAGGGGGTGGCGCGAGACGCTTTTGAGGCCCTGTCAGAGGAGTGCAGGAGCACATATGATCGAGCCATCCAGGGATTGTCTGACTGTTTTGTAAAACCATGCGCACTTGATGCTCACGCCAAGCTCAGGAACCTCAAATTCGATTCCTCCATGTCCCTCGATTCGTTCGTCATACAGTTCAAGCATCTCATGGTGGTGGGCTTTTCCTGACCCATCAGCGATCAGGTGTTGTTCCACCTTTCCTGCCCACACTCCCAGTAAAGTATCAGGAACCATATCATTTCCCAGGGTTGGATGCATTCGATGAAACAAGCTGTCAGTAAGTCAGGAACCTCTGCAGAGCGAGCGCTTCCAGGATGCCTGTGAGGCAGCGTAAGTACCGAAACTGTCCGAGTGGGAGCAGACTTTCTGGAACGGATCGAGGCCCTCGAGCGAACGCATCAATCGGGGTTTGGTCGGCCAGCGGAGCCCGAGGTGGAGACGGTGGCGTCAGGGGGCGCCGTGGCGGGCCGGCCCTCGTCTGTGCGAAACTTTTATTGCTGTGGTAGCATTGACCACTTTCAGAGCGGCTGCCCCGGCGCGGAACATTACTGTGCTGATGCGGTAGACGAGGCCATATGTGGGATTTTTCTGGGCAGGGAAACGAGCGGGGGTCGTCGAGTCGCGAAGTGTTCGCCTCGGCGGCCCGTCAACCAAGGACCATAGATGCCGGAGCTCGCTGCTGATGCGTTATCCTTCCCCAGCTGCTCCACGCCTGGATTCCGCAGCTGCTTCAGCTTGCTCGGCGGAGACCGCGTGCGCCCCTGAAGGTTTGCCAGGTAGAGAGCCGCTTTCATTCCAGTGGTGGGTCACACGGCTCTCCGGCTTCACCGGAAGAGTCCCAGGAGCGCGAGTCGGATGCAGGGTCGTGCAGGGTCATGAAGCACTCTGTAACGCTGAATGATGACCCTCACCTTCAGGTTACCATGCCGGCAAGAATGCTCGTTTTTGCTTGAACAACGGCTCTCAATGTGAACGTGCTTAATCACTCTGTTTTTGATAACCATTAGGCGTAACTCTCCATCCGACCTCTACGAGAGCAAAGACAGCTTCCCAGTCTGACTTACCCCTCGTTGGCAGGATTTCAAGTCCCATACAGGTGGCCGGCAGACACACGTTATTGGTCTGTATGTGTCTGACGCGATTGACATACCGGCATTCTGGCCTGGATTTTCTGCGCGACTGTTCCCTTTGCGTCGATAGATCGTCCAGCAAAAGTTGGTTCTGGTTTCCGAGGGAGAGTGTGAGAACTTTGTCGGTGGATCGGACGATGGTCTGGCAGCGCCGTGTTGGGATGTGACGTCTCACTTCCTCCGGGTTCCGAGTGCTTTGTGCGGGGACGTGTGCACAACTGTGATTATGATGGAGACGTTCTGGTGGAGCCCAGTCTCGATGTGCCCGGGGTCGAGGTGGTGAGATGTGTGGCTCGGATCAGTGACTGCTCGCTGCCGTTATTGATCCGAAATAACCACTGAACAGTGTCACATTGCCAAACATTCCGAGATTGCTGGATCTGGAGGGTGAGGTTTTGTTTTAGGATTGACTGCCAGAAGCCAGTACCGATTCCCCTGTGGAGGTAGAGACTCTGGTGGATTGGCGGGGTTCAGGTCTGTCCGACTCACAGCGCCGCGCTCTGATGGCCGTGCTGAGAAAACACGAGACCATGTTTGATGGCCATGTTGGCCACACGGATCTGGTCACTCACAGTATTGACACCGGCGGCAGCCCGCCGGTCCGCCAGAGCCCCAGACGAATTCCTCCTCACCTAACCGAGGCAGTACGCGATGAGTTGAAATAAGCTCGTCCGTGAGGGAATTCTGAGGAGTCTTGACATGGCTGGGCTCAGCCATATGTCTTGGGCGGAAAAAGTCTGGCCGAGTTGCGTGTGTTGCAGACATGCGTTAAACTGAACGCCATCACCGGCTTCCCGCATACCCGATTCCCGCATTGACGATACCCTGGCATGCGCTTTCAGGATCTTTCACTCTTCTGTGTGTTGACATGAATTCTGCCTATCACTCAAAATCTCTATAATCCCAGTGATCGTGACAAAGCGACATAACTACCCCTTGGGGACTGGAGGACAAAAGAATGGTTTGGGTTAAGCTCGGCGCCTTACATGCTGCCAAATTACGCAACATTGTACTCGTGATATGCCCAAACAAGTCGTTGTGGCATTACTGTTACGATATCATCTGCACGAAAGACATCGATGCTGCTGTCTGCTCTGATGAGCGTTGTCTCGGCTTACAGGAAGCCGGACTGACTCTGAATCTGGCCAAAGTGCCCAGTCTTCAAACGCAGTGACCTTCCTTGGGCATGGTAATATTCTCGTGATGGGATGTCCACGGATTCCCGAGAAGGTGGCCAAGGTGCAGGAGATGGCCCACGGACCCAGAACCAAAAAGGAGCTACTGAGCTCCCTCGGGCTTTGTTCTATTTTAAGAAATACGTCAAAAGATTTCGCACTCGATCGCCGCGCCACTTTTGACCTGACAAAGAAAGAGGTCCTTTTTCAGTGGTCCAATCGTCTGACGAGGCGTTGGGAGGCTCAAGCGGGCCTTGTGTGATGCCTCCTGTTTTGGCATTCCCCAGGTTCCGGCGCCGACGCTGGTAGGTTCACATGGACTGTGATGCCCAGCAAATGAGGGCCACTGGTGCTGTCTGTTGCAGGAGGGCAGGACGTGTACAAAACGAGTGATGCCTTCGGCAGTCACGTTTTGTCGAAGCACAGAAAAAACTACCTCACAACAAAAAAAGGAGCTGCCTGGCTTGTGTCACTTTTGTTCAAGAATATTCACATTATCTGATGGGGCAAAACATTTCAGTTGAGGTTCTGATCGACAGCAGCTTGCAGTGGTTAATGCAACTTCCGTAATCCCACAGGAATGCTCGCCGGTGCGATGGAAATTCTGGGAAACTTCCTACAGTTCCAGGATGTGACAGCCCGTGCGCAGAATTCGGCTGCTTGATGCCTTTGAGCAACGCCCCCCCTGTGGGCACAAAGTTTGCCAAACTGAACTTGTCAGGTGTCTGCCACAACTGGCCATTGAGCTTCATCCAGGGAGAGCAGCAAGGACGAGGTGCTGACAGATGGTGATGCGCCTGTGGTGAAGGGTTCCAAAACACCTTCACGCAGGACGCGCCGGATGGAGTCAGGACGTGGCTGAGACACTGGTCGCGTCTATCGTCTCATTGGAGGAGTGTTGTTTCGTGTGTACCGCAGCAGAGGCCGGTGCCCCTGAAAACCTTCAGGTGGTCATTCCCCCGGGACTGGTGGGTGGGGTGCTCACGTCTCTTCACTCGGGACCTTGCGGAGGACACTTCGGAGCTGAAAAGCTCTTGAAACAGGCCCAGATCCGGTTCTACTGGCTCGACATGGCTGCTGACGTGGCTGGGTTCTGTGGACAGTGTGACCGCTGCTCCGGCCGTAACAGTCCCAATCCACAGCCTCGTGCGCCGATGGGGGAGCTCTTCGCATCCGAGCCATGGGAGGTGTTGTCTATCGACTTTTTGACTGACCTTCCTTTGACGGAGCGCGGCAACAAACATCTGCTTGTATGCTGTGATCATTTTACTCGTTGGGTTGAGGTTTCGCGTTGCCAGCATGACTGCTGAACGTCGCGCGGGTTCTGGCTGAGGAGTGTTCCCCAGGTACGGCTGAGGCGTATTCATTCGGAACCTGTGCAGCGAACTTCACAGGAGCCAAAATCATTTGCAGAATTATGTCGCATCATGGGAATTGACAGGTCTAACACAACCCGCTTTCCTACCCAGAAGGAAACAGCAGGTGTGAGCGTGTCAACCGCAACTGTAACTTTGGATGCTTTTCAAAGTAATCTCTCGTGATAACCATTCTGAAGTGGGATCTGCACCTACCGCTTCTGATTGATGGGCTACCGAGCCGCTAATCCAAGTTCCCTGGGGTTAAAAAAAAAAAAAAAAAAAAAAATAAAATACTCAGCCATTCTACCTGATGTTTGGCCGTGAACCAAAGCTTCCCCGTTCTGAATGCGGCGATTGATTGCCCCGTGTCGTGAGGTCCAGGTCTGCAGCCGAGTACATCGACAGTCTTTGTGCAGGTCTTCGAGATACTTACCGTCAAGCGTTGCAGTTTTCAGATGCAGGGCATCAGCGGAACAAGCGTCAATATGATAAGAAGCATAGGACATTTCATTACGCTGTCGGTGACCATGTCATGGTGTTCTGTGGCGTGGCAAAGAAGGGAGAATAACCACAAATTCGCTGAGGCATGGAAACCCGCTGTCGTGGTGAGCCGTAAGGGTGAACTGTACTATCGGGTACGGCTGGAGAATGGGAAGGTTGTAAGTGTGCACCACAACAGACTTAAGCCCCACACGACGCTGCCGCCTGCTGGTGATCGCCAGGCTCGGAGTGGGGGGGAAGTGGCACCTCAGGCTCAGCCTGCCAGAGTGGGAGAGGCTGGTGGACAGCCTGGTTTCTGCGCCGCGCCCTGAGGCTTCCGGGAGCCCCACGCAGGTGCGGCCGACTCGTCGGTGCTCAAATGAGTTGTGTGATGTCGCCGGCTCTGCCCTGTGTGAGTTGCAGTCGTCGGTGGAGGGCAGCTGGGTCGGGGAGCAGAGCGCCCCGGCACAGTCGGGAGAATCTGTGCCTTCCCAGATGAGCAGTAGGGACGACCCTGTGACCGCTGATCCCGTGGAGGGGCACCTCTACCCAGGGGGGCTGAAGCTCCACCGAAACGTAGGCGCGGTGGGCTCGAGAGCGGATCTGATGATCACAGCGGAGCAGCCGGAGCCTGACTCTTCTGATCCGGGTCAACCGGTTGGATCCGGACGGGTGGGTGTTGCGCTGTGGCGCATGTTGCAGCTAACCGGATGTGGCGGGGACGCGTGGCCATTTTCTGGGGCGTCGGACCTTCAGACTCCCGACCCTCGGCGCGTGGGTAGGCCGTCCCGGGCACGGGCCTCCTCCGGAGAGAATATATGCGCGCAAGGAGTCGGAAACCACTCTGAGCGCTTGTGTCTCTTTTACGTCTTTCGTGACCAATTTTTAGTCATTAAATGGTGTTCCTGTGGCTCGGCTTGTTATGTTCTTGCACGCTCACAGAGGGTACTCGTTTTGTTTCTGATCTTTGTATATGATGTGAATGTGCGCTGACTTTTTGGCCAGCCTTTGGCTTACGTCTTTTGTCTGGTCCCCAGGGGCGCGCCTTCCTCAAAGAGGGGAAGAAGTGGGCATGGTCGGGCGCCGGGCATCGCCGCGACGGGTGCCGCCGCTGCGTGTCTTGCGGGCTCGCCCTAACTGGCGGGCGTCGTGGCGGTGAACCGGCGCGCTGCCCAATGAGTGGCGCGCTGCGCGGCTTGGCCGGTGGTTGTCGGCCAATGCGCGTCCGCTTTCGTGACCTGAACCCCGCCGGGCGGACCCCAGCCCGACGGTTGGGGACGCGGCGAGGTCAGAGAGCTGTGGAGCGGGCGCCGGTGCGGATGTCGGTGCTGGTGTGGAGTACGAATGTGTTGTGTGCGTGCCGAGGACACAATAAATAGTGTTACGAGCTCGAACAGCTGCGTTCTTGGGAAAAGCAACGAAGTCTCAAATTGGTGATAGCGGTGGGAATTCGACCCACGCCCTTTCGGACTGGTGGGCATTGGTCCGGGCGCCGGGCATCGCGGCGAACGGTTGGCGCCGACTGCCGCGGCTGCGTGCTGCGTGTCTTGCGGGTCGCCTAACTGGCGGGCGTCGTGCGGTGACCGCGCGCGCGGCCAATGAGTGGGCGCTGCGCGACTTGGCCGGTGTTGTCGGCCAATGCGCGTCCACCGCATTACCTGACCCGCCGGGCGGACCCCGGCCCGACGGGGTTGGGGACCGGCGGGGTGAGAAAGCTGTGGAGCGGGCCGCGGTGCTGATGTCGGTGCTGGCGTGGAGTATGAACTGTGTTGTGTGCGTGCCGAGGCCACAATATAGTTCGAGTGCGACAGTGCGTCTTGGAAACATAAGCGAAGTCTACATTATTTTAGTTAAGAAAGCCTCTTTTGTTGTTTTGCAATCTACTAAAAACCTTTCACGTCATAGTCTTTCTAATTGGGGTGCATACGCAATGGACAAACAATGCATAGTAAACATAATTGAAGATTTCAGCAAAAAATGGTTGATGGCTGTTTGATAAACTTCGCAAAACCCTTGTAATCGATTTGTCAAAGATACATTTAAAAGATTTAAATGTAAGAGCCGAGTTTTTGTTGTTATGAGCGCCACCCTGTACCTGGTCTGTGGAGACCACGTCCCAGCGGCCACCTTAGTCGCACTCAAACTGTGGCCGAGTGCGGCTGGGAGCGCGAAGTAGCGCGCCGGCCAGTAGTGAAAGGTAGTTTTCTGTCGCTGTGTTGTGGCTCCTGGGTCGTACTTGGTGCTTAGTTGTTAGTTTTGCTTCGTGACAATATATGCAGCGGTGTTTATCGGACGATATTATTTGTCACTAGTATGTTTGCGATGTTTGCTGTACTTTGTATTGCGTGCTTCAGATATTTGTCGTTTTGGTCAGAACTTCTGCGTATTATGTTTGGTATGGGTACTTGTTAGCGCTCCAGTGAGCGGCCATTCTTGTGAATTGATGCTGACGCAGACGAAAGATGGGCGCTGAACCGAATGAATGAAGTCTGCAGGCATTCGGCGAAAACAGTTTCGGTGAGCAAATTATATTAGGTGTGTGCCGCTGTACTAATGTAGAAACCAAGTGCCAAGAGTCAAATTGCATTAATTATTCGCCGCAATTTGAACGTTGATTAGGTTTGTTTTGAATGGTTGTTTAGAACGGAATGGTTGACGTTGGTCGTTATCTGAGATGTGTTTGTTGTGCTGCATCTTGCAAGAAACCATGCTCACTGGCCAACAAGTTTAACTGTTAATACAGCATGGAAGAGGCCAATGCATGCGTGTCGACTGTGGTCAACGAGAGAAAAGCTGCAGGCGGAAACAGTTTCGAACTTGCCTGATGACAGCACTGAGGAACTCTGAGGAATGCACCCAGCCACAATACACAGACAGAGACCATCTCATACTCTGACTACATCTCCATGAACTGCGTCTTCTAAGATGGACAACATGTTCAATGTGAGGTGAAAGCCGCTGAGCAGAGGTTATTGGAAACCTGCAAGTGATGTACTTTGATGAGCCGGTTGGCTAATGACATTGGCTCTGAGCGCATGGGTGCTGATGTGTTGGCACTGATTTCCAAAGAGTCTGCTAATAATCTGACTCTAAGCCAACGGGTGCGATGTTTTTCTCCCAAGCCAGGAGTGGCTGATGTGACTGACCCAGGGGTGCCTGATGTTTAACTGACTCAGGGGTACTGATGCTTGACTCAGATCATTGTGGAGCTGTGCTGATGATGTTGTCTCTGAGGCAATGTGATATATGTTGTGGAATGAAGCTCGCCAATAGCAATTGGTATTTTTTAATAGATTGTGAGAGTATCCATTGTGTTGTGCTTAAACTCCGTATTGAAATATTGTGTACTTTTGTGCTTACTCTGATTGATATTATGTGTGCACTTAAGAATGGATAAACCTTCAAAGCTGCTGACCTTAAGGTCTGAGTTTAAGTCGAGAGACCCTCGAACCTAGCGAGGATCAAAACAGCAGCTACGGCTTAAGGCTGCGGTGATGCTTTGACAGCTGAAGGTGTTGACCCTCGACAAGTTCGTCCTACCCTTTCTGATGAATGTAAAGCCCAGAGGATAGTGTGTCCCAGGTCAAGGGTCACATGGTTCTAGGCTGTCTCGTAGATCAGGTAGATCTTCTGTTTCGTTGTCTGAGTCTGTGGTCCTGAGGAAGTTAGATGAAGCTGCAAATCAAGCTAGCCTTGCAGCGAAAGTTAAGCACTTGAAGGAAAAGCAGGAGTTAGACCAGGCAGGTAGCGGAGCTGCACAGGCAGCAAGAGGGTTTTAGAGTTAGAAGGAAGCTATTGACAGATGGTCAAGGGCTTAGGAAGGAGGTGATGTCAAATATGGGAAGGTCAAATGTTAAGACCAGCATCACTGAGCCTACAAAACACCAAGCCTAACCTGTCTGATCTGGAGAATCCTGAACCACTCCAGAAAGTCATTCCAATCCTGATCGGCGTCCAAGGTTTTCCATCTGGCTGCAAGGAAGAGATCATGCTAGATGCAGACAGACTCAGTGTCTGAAGGAAGAAAGAGAGCAGACAGCAGCTCTGATGCGTTTGCCATTGGTAGAAATCAAGAAGTTTGGAGGAGAGGTAACAGAGTTTGCACAGTTCATGAGATCTTTTGACTTAAAAATAGGAATGAAGATCTCTGATGAAGTGGAGAAGCTGTACTATCTGGAGCAGCAACATGTGACAGGTAGCAAAAGGCTCACCACATTGTATCAGCTGTCTATACCTGCAAGATCGGGTTCAAGGAAGCAAGGCGGCTTCTTCAGAAGAGGTATGGTCAGCCGGCTACACTTGCAGCAGCTTACCTGGACAAGATCACAGAGATCAAACCGATCAAGACAGATGACAGCAACAGTCTGGACCACTTCGCCATAGTGCTGACTGAATGCAAAAATGCTCTTGGGGATGCAAAGCAACATGATGGATGATCCGAGGACAAATGAGGAGTGTAAGCGGCCAAACTTCCTCAGTCACTTGTTTCATGGGTGGCGTCCGAAGAGTGGACGTATATGAAAGAAATCATGACAGAAGAAAAACCTTTGAAGATCTGGTACAATTCGTAATCAAGGAAGGCAAGAGTCGCCTTCCATCCTGTGTTCGGCCATCAGATGTTATAGGGTGACCAGAAGAGGAAGTCGGCAGCCGAGCATAGCATTGTGAGACCTCATCCCACATACAAGCCGAAGACGTTGGTGGCCACTACCCAAGTGGAGTCTGGAAGGAGTTGATGCCTATTCTCTGATAGGGAGGGTCATCAAGTGGTTGAGTGCAGACGCCTTGCTGACGCGCCGCAACAAGAGAAGAACACCTTCGTACAGAGGATGTCACTTTGCTACGGCTGTCTGAAAAGAGGACACAGAAGCCGTGACTGCAGAAGAAGGGCAACGTGTAGGACATGCAGCCAGAAACATCCAACTGCTCTACATTGGGCTAGAGCAGACAACGAAGTTCAAGAACACGGGACCGAAGTCAGCAAAACAGCGGCAGAACCAGCAAGCAGGGCAGAACCAGCAGCGGGGGCAGAATATCAGCAGGCAGGGGCAGAACCAGTCAGCAGGGGAGATCGCACAGGGGCAAAAAACAAAGTCAAGGAGGTGGACGTTAACTCTGCCAGCGTGACATCAATGTCGGAATCAGGCGAAGACTCATCCGCTGGTAAGCCTGTTTGTTGCAGTTGTTCCAGTTGTCATCCGTGGCCCGAGTGGGCAGGTCCAGACGTATGCGTTCCTTGACAGCGGCTCCACTCACTCTTTCATCTCTGAATCAGTTTTGCAGAAGCTGAACATGGACAGGGCACCCAGGACACATCTTTTGCTGACCACAGTGGAGAGGGGCGGCAGCCTGGAGACACAGGTTGTAGATGGCGCGTGATAACGGAATCTCCAAGGCGGGAACGCGCTAACACTGCCACCACTTTTCACGCTGAAGGAGATACGGTCAGCAAGGGAAGCAGTGCGTCAGACCAGAGACCTCAACAGATGGGAGCATCTGAGAGAAGTGGAGCTCCAGGACGCAGAAGGGCGAAAAGGTAGGATTGGGCTCCTAGGAGCAAACGCTTTCTGGCCATGGAAGCCGGCTAGAAGTTCTCCCCAGTGTGGACGTAGCCCATACGCCAGTCCGCACCCGTTTCGGATGGTTGTGAGTGGATTGAAGTCAGCCTCAAGATGGAACACAGCCACGGTGTGCAGAACCGCGGCTCGTCAAAAAGCAGCGCCCATCGAAGACATGGTAAGGCAGATGTACAGCCATGAATATGAAGAGGGCCTACATTGGAACTCGAAGGGACAATCAGTTGAGGACAAGACGTGGATGAAGATGGTGGAGGACTCAGTTCAGAAGCAGGAGGGTCACTACATTATTTTTAGGCCCTGCCTTTTTAAGACGCCACTTTCCCAACAATCGAGCGGATGGCTGGCGAAGGTGGAGGCCTGAAAAAAAAAGTTCGGCAGGAACAAGAGCTTGCCGAAGACTACAGTAACTACATAAGGAACATGATCGAGAAGGGATACGCCGAACCTGTACCGCAAGACGAAGTCGAGAGAAGTGATGGGAGAGTGTGGTACCTGCCGCACCACGCAGTCTTCCATCCCCGGAAGCCAGAGAAAATCCGTGTTGTCTTTCGACTGTGCTGCGAAGTATCATGGTGTGTGTCTCAACGACTGTCTGTTGCAGGGTCCTGATCAGACCAACTCGCTACTGGACGTGCTGATGCGGTTCCGGGTGGACAACGTGGCATTCATCGCGGACATATAAGGCATGTTCAACCAGGTGAAGGTGCCGAAGCCAGACAGGGATGTGTTCAGATTCCTGTGGTGGAAGGAGGGCTACCCGAGAACGAAGTGGAAGCAGTTCAGGATGACAGTGCACCGTTCAGTGCAAGGTCGTCACAAGCATCTTGCTTTACCGCTCAGAAGAACAGCGACAGGACAACGGAAGCAGAGTTTCTCTTTGACAGCTACAGCCACGTCATGAAGGAACTTCTACGTCGACGACGTGTGAGTCGGTCGACTGAAGAGATGCCATTCAGTCTCGCTCATAAGAGCTGGGGGCTTTTAGTCGAAGTGGAGGATTTGACCTCACGAAGTTCTCGAGCAATAGTCCTGCTGTTGTTTCGTCGTTTCCAGCCGAGGACAGGTCAAGAGAGATGAAGCAGTGGGCTGGACCTGGTGAATGCCTTCCAGATGAACGTGCGCTGGGAGTTATTTGGGAGGCAAGTTCAGACAGTCTTCGGATCGCTGTGGAGATGCGGAACATGAGCTCAAAACCCCTGACGAGAAGAGGCCTGATGTCGGCAGTTTGCGGCCTCTACGATCCGCTTGGCATGGTGTCACCCTCCTTGCTACGTGGTCGTTTGATTCTTCAGGAGCTCTGCAGATTACAGGTTGAGTGGGACAACGAGATACCGTCTGTTCAACAACGTGAATGAATGGACTGGCTGGTGAGCATCGCGAAGACTGACCAGTTGGGAATACAAAGATGCATCAAGCCTGCTGAGTTCGGTGAGGTGACGTCATACCAGATTCACCACTTCGCTGACGCAAGTGAAGTCGCCTATGGAACAGTATCGTACGTTCGGATGACCAACAGTGCAGGAGATGTCCACTGTTCGTTCGTGATGGGAAAGGCTCATCTGGCGCCGCTGAAGACGGTGACCATCCAGGACTGGAACTGATTGGCGGCGACCACTGCTGTGAAGGCTCGATTCTCTCATGTTTCCAGTCTTGAGTTTGAGGCTTCTCACCATTTCTTGGACGGATGAGCCAACGTGCTGAGGTACACAATAACGAAGACCAGATTCCACACGTTTGTAGCCAACAGACTCGCAATAATCCACGATGGGTCGTCTCCGAAGCAGTGGAGACATGTGGACTCTGAGAGTAACCCAGCAGATGATGTGTCCAGAGGTGTCCAGAGTGTCAGGTGGCTCATGGGACCGTCCTTCCTGTGGGAACGAGAAGAGTTGGCCGGTGATACCCGCCGCTCTCAGGAGGTAAATGAGAGTGATCCTGAGTTAAGGTGACTCGCAGCACTCCTGATTGTTGAAGAACGGAGGAAATGGTGTGCCCAGTGCAGAAGCTGATTGACTACTTCTCCACCTGGAAGCGTCTAATCAGAGCAGTTGCCTGGATCCGCCGCGTGACCCAGAAGCTGAAGAACAAGGTTCGAGGCTGCAGCTCACCAACGCAATCTGGACTCAGTATGGTGGACCTGGAAGAAGCGGAAAATTGTGTGGTGAGGTATACACAGGAGAAGAGTTTTCCGCAGGAAAATAGAGGACTTGCTGGTCTGGTAGAAGAAGTGCGAGTGTCAAGTGTACTAGCTCGTCTAGACCCTTTCGTTGAAGACGGCATCTTGAGAGTTCATGGTCGCCTCAGCAACTCGGCTTTGAGTCGGGAATCAAAGTACCCGCTCATTCTCCCGAGCAAGGGAAGTGTTGTTGACCTGATTGTTTCAGATGTTCACCAGAGAGCTGGACACCAAGGCCGACAGCATGTCATGTGCAGCCTGAGGCGGAAGTACTGGGTGCTGAAGGCGAACTCTGCTGTGCGACGGTGTTGTCTTCCTCGGTGCTACAGCTGTCGACGCCGGTTACGTTCTCCAGAAAACCAGAAGATGGCGGACCTGCCTCAAGATCGATTTGAACCAGTTGAACAGCCGTTTGCTCGAAGCGGGGTCGACTATTTTGGACCGTTCTATGTGAAACAAGGGAGAAGTCAAGTGAAACGGTATGGTGTGATATTTACGTGCCTGTCAATGAGAGCTGTACATATTGAAGTAGCAGAAGATTTGTCGTCAGATTCTTTTATTTGCGCGCTTCGGAGGTTTGTCGCACGACGAGGATGTGTGCGGCTTCTGAGGTCGGACAAGGGGACCAATTTCGTTGGAGCGAACCGAGAGCTACTCGAAGAGCTGGTGAAGATGACCGCCAGCGAGGAGCTGCTACACAGAACAATGTTGAACAGTGGAGTGGAATGGAAGTTCAACACGTCGGCAGCATCACACCATGGAGGCGTATGGGAAAGACAAATCCGTTCTATCAGAAGAATTCTGGACGCTTTGATCGGTTCGCAGCTTCTGAAGNGACCTGACCCCGACCTGACCCCGACCTGACCCCGACCTGACCCCGACCTGACCCCGACCTGACCCTGGTCTGACCCTGGTCTGACCCTGACCTCCTACATAACACAGACACATGGTATCCACATGGTAATAGTGAGGGCTGCCCGCCTTTCCCACATGGTGCCCCTTAAGGTTTTGTAAGGGGTTTCCACATCATTACCATATGGACTAGCACCCACCTTCTAACCTCATCAAACCCACATGGGGCCGTATGATTATGTCCACGTCATCCCCATGTTCACTTGTGCCCACCTCAGCCCATATGGGACCCATGCCAATCCCATGTGCAAGCCCATGCCCATGCTGAGCCCACGTAGCCCATCTTAAACCCATGTGATAACTACATAGGTGTGTTATGTGGGCTGACCCTGACCTGACCCTGACCTGACCCTGACCTGACCCTGACCTGACCCTGACCCTGACCTGACCCTGACCCTGACCCTGACCTGACCCTGACCTGACCTGACCCTGACCCTGACCCTGACCTGACCCTGACCTCTGCGCTGTTGCAGCTAAGGCACGCCATCCAGCGTGCAAACCACTTCAGTCCTGACGAGGATGGCGAATCAGACTCCGCCAGCTCGGCAACCAGCAGCATGTCCCACCTGGTCGTCTCGCCCCGCCCCGCGCCGCACGGGGACGCTTCGCCTCGCCTGGTGACGTACGAGGACGCCTCGTCTCGCCTCGCGCCATCTGATGACGCTTCGCCGCGACCGTCGTCACTTGGGTGACCAGTGAAATGTCACGCAGCAGTGGTCGGCCTGCGCCCTGGGTCCCTGCAGTGGGACTGGAACTAGCCCTGGCCAGGCTCGGCTGAAGCGTGCCGCTAGATAGATGCGTACTCGGCAAATGCTCAACAAGGGAGATGCGAGCTCGATGATTATGTGGATGACGTCATCGGTTCGAAGACACTGTGTCGTAGTTGCGGTGGGTTAGGGACTTAGGGTGAAGGTTGGTGGTTCGGTGCGATCTTTACCCGATATCTGCAGCCACTACTTGACATCTCAGAAGTGTAGAGCGCATCATATGTGGTAGAAGCCAGTTGTTAGTCACTGCTCCCATACGGGAGACAGTTTGTGTTGAATTGTTAATAACCTAGATGCGAATCATGCAATAGAGAAGTGAGCTCGATAGCATTAGCAGCCTTCGTTATATTTTGCGTCTAGCTGCGACGCAACGGCGGATTAAACGTGGTGTTTTGATCAAATCGATATGACTTATTCGGATATACTTGTGCACACTGTGACATTGCACGTTATCCGTTATGGGTGCGAAGGGAGATGTGTCAGTGCCTTCTGTTATTGAAAACGGTTTATGAGCTTGCTACCGAACTACTATTCGTTGTCCCCTTAGTGCTACTTGCTTGTGATATTAGGGGTTCACGAATAAGACAGCTACATGAATCTCAATTAAGCTCGGAATGATTCCCATGCATTTTATATTTCTTGATAATTTAATAATCCATGTTTCATTGATGTGTCGTTACATGTGACTTTGCCCTGCATTTTATTGTGTTTTTTTTTAACTTATTCTCCGTTATTCTGCGATAATCGACCATATCACAGTCAATGATGTTTGACCTTCCTAAACTTCTCGACTCATCAACCAAACAATCGAACTAAAACAACGCTAAAAAGAGCACCCCTTTCCGTAGCACTCAATGATCTGCCACCACTGTTCCGTTGACGGTTGACTGGTGTGCAGGCGGTGGCCAGTGACGGCGGCCCGACTTGGCAGGGGGTGTCTGATACCGTCACACCATTTCCGAGGTGGCCCCAAATGGCTGGCTCGTTACCGGAGCTGCAGAGCCGGCGACGAGCAGCACAGCTCGGATAAAAACACCCTGGCCACCGCGCGGTGCTCATCATCTGCTATCAAGGCAGGGACAAATGTCTGTTTCGTTTCCTGTCCACTGAAGAAATTGTTGAGCAAAATTTGCAGTCAGAAATTCTTGCCGATCATGTTTTGTGGGTTAGAAAATGATTCATGTACGCCGTTAATTATGCACCTTTGGTATATCAATATTAAGCATTTCAGCTTCAAAGCATATAAACTGAACAGTAGTTTATTTTGCATGACGGTTGCTGAAACGTCAAAAATATTATTATCAACTTTTCAACTATCCCATTGCTTCAATATGTAATAATATTTTACTAACAAAATTATACATTTGAACAATACTGAAATGAAGTGTGCCCACTCTTTTGGAATACTAAACATATTTTATTACGTTAAGAAGCTATTGGTTTGATTATTGGATACGATAAAATTCACGCCTTGAACCCCTTCAGTTAAATTTGTACTTATAATCTGTTTGCATATTGTTTTGTTTCAAAACTCATGAACGATCGCCACTAATAAACAGAATAAAGAAGATGCCATCCAGAATGACGCACCTATAATACAATACACTTCCATACGAACAATGCAAACTGGTCAACGAAGCTCTATTCGGCAGCTTCTATCTGCGCGCACGAGCTGTTTTCTGTTGTCCAGCGCTAACGATAAATGCTAGCGGTGTAATCGTTAGGGCAATGCTTCTAGTAGCGAAAGCCTCTCTGGAGCCTTCCGATAATTGTGTGATTCCGTACTGATTTTGGTGCCTTTGGAATATCTCAGCAACTAGAGTGAATCTGGATAAATGAAGATAGTAGCAATTCTAAAATGGAGATTCTGTTTATAGTGGCGATCACGTTATGACTAAATTCAGAAAAATATATGTAGTTGTTGACATTGGTCTATAACCAGTGTCAACAACTCCACTTGAGTGATGTGAGTAGACACATTACCTTTTTAAGTAAATGTGCATATATTTATTAATGTGGTTCCGTTTTTACATAGGAAAGGTGTAGTTCCGAGCACATGGTCGTGCAATATGAGTATTTTTTAAGGTGAATGAAATGTGCCAGAATAAAGGAACTCCAAAATATATAAGCAGCTAGGAACCTATGTATATTTCATCTTTTGAAACTATTTAGTCCCTCCGTTGAACTTCTGACATGTTTAATTATACGACAAGGCAAAATGTCACAACAAATACTCCATTATGTGCTTCTCACTTTATTTTTCGATAAAACATCAGTCAGAAAGTGCCAAAATCACTCAATCAACATTGTGTAATGCCCTACGATAAAATCATTAACTTGTGATTTTCCGTCATTTTTGCATATCTTCACATTCAACATTCGATGCATGTGCACAATGCATTGTCTTTGATTCATCAAACGTTTAGCGTTCACCTTTCTATCTTAGCATATTAGTGATTACATTGCCCGGGAGGTGTAGTGTGTGTCAAATGTATTTGTGTCAAATGTATTTCCGTCACAATTTCTCCGTTCTCTGTGACAGTTTCGCTCGTTGAACTTCTCGTGCACTTGTTAGCATTCTCATTGTAAATACGGTCATTGACGCACGCGCAGGTGAGAGTGTCGACTCATCAATCGGTTACGATACGTCCAAATAGATTGAAACGACGAAAACGGCTTTCTGGTGAGGCTAACTGACCTAAAGTGATCATTCAGGTCATGATAATACAACAAGTTGCGTTAGCACATCCACAGACAAGAGTTGAACACACTAGCCGTTTTCACGATGGATCATTTTGCGCGAAATGTTTAAACATTTTAAAATGTTTTAGTAGTAGCCGTTTTCACGATGGACTAGTTTGCGAGAAATGTTTTAACCTTCACCCTACGGTCCCGTAGGGCGAGGGTTAAAACAATTGTTTCTCGCAAATTAGTCCATCGTGAAACGGCTACTACTAAAGCATTTTAAAACATTTTAAAATGTTTTAAAACATTTCGCGCAAAATAATCCATGGTGACAACGGCTACTTAAGTAGGAGACATATAACACAGGCACGTATAATTGATGGATCCGAGCGCTGAATTCCGAATCGGGCGCGTCGAAGTTAGAAGGGCCGGGCCTGGGCTGTCTGACCGTCGAAGTTTAGAAAGCGTCGGTCCTGGCTGTCTGACCGTCGGAGTAGAAGGCCGGGCCTGGCTGTCTGACCGTCGGAGTCTAGTTAGAGGCCGGTCCTGGGACTGCTTACCGTCGGAGTTAGAAGGTCGGGCCTGGGCTGTCATTGATCGTCGGAGTTAGAAGGCCGGGCCTGGCCTGTTCTGACGTCGGAGTTAGAAGGCCGGGCCTTGGGCTGTCTGACCGTACGAGTTAGCAAGGCCGGGCCTGCGCTGTCTGACCGTCGGAGTTAGAAGGCCGCGGGCTGGCTTGTTGACCTGTCGGAGTTTAGAAGGCCGGGCCCTGTGCTGTCTGGACCCGTTCGGAGTTAGAGCCCGGGCTCATGGCTGTGCTGACCGTCGAGTTAGTAAGGGTCCCGGGTCCTGGGCTGTCTGGACCGTCGGAAGTCTAGGAAGGCCGGCCTGCTGTCTGACCGTTCGGAGTTTTTGAAGCCGGCCTGGGCTGTCTACCGTCGAAGTTAGAAGGTCGGGCCTGGGCTGTCTGACCGTCGGAGTTAGAAGGTCGGGCCTGGGCTGTCTGATCGTCGGAGTTAGAAGGCCGGGCTTGGGCTGTCTGACCGTCGGAGTTAGAGGCCGGGCCCTGGCTGTCTGACCGTCGGAGTTAGGAAGGCGGGCCTGCTGTCTGACCAGCTTGAAGCGTGAGGACATCACTCTGCTTAATCATCATGGTATATCTTGATCAATAAACTGATGTGCATGGTTGTGGCCCGACTCAGGTCATCCTCTACTTCAGTGGTACACCATTTAGTCATGTGAATTTCTCGTCTCCGTGCCGCTCTTGTTTAGTTTTAGCCTTTTATCCATGTTCTTCTTATAACATTCAAAACTCATCAGAATGCAACTGATCTGCTGTGCAAGTGCTTATGTATATTACCATTAATTTGTATTTATTTGCATCGAGGCGTCTAAAACAGGTGAAGTTTAAGCTTTAAAAGACCAAGTCAAAAATATATAGGCGTTATTGAATCGAATTAAGAGCAATGCCTTAACGACAACGCTTATATCCTACCGGAGGATGGCATGGAGACAATGCACTTGCGGCCGCCTACGGCATTGAGACCCAGGCATCTAAAGGGAGCTGTTCACTTTGTCAGTGCTTAATATATACCGTGCAACAAATGGGCATCGTAAATCCCATCGCCGATTTGCTGATTTGTTGCCTTTTTAAGGGACACGAAGCGGGATTTCCTTGACAGATTGCTTAATATTTGGCAGTAAGGGGCATCTTGAGCTCAAAAATACGAATATGACTTTGAATTGGACCATAGATGGATATCTGTAGAGAAGAAAGTAAATATATTAATGGAATGGCGGGCCGGTGACGTGGCCGTCATTACACACCAAGTGTTTCTGGACCTGACCTGATCTGGCGGGCTCCGGCCTGGCGCCTACTACAAGGCTCTGACAAGGGGCCGCCGCGCCGCGCCGGCTGCTGAGCGGATATTAGCGAGGCGCCGTGGTCAAAGACTACGTGCCAGAGAGTGTATCAAAAGCTCCAGATGTGCCGTTAATAAATCAGCGATGGGAGTTTGATGCCCATTTATGGTACGGTATATATTGAACGCTGACTAGGTGAACAGTTTCCGTCAACCTAGGGCCACACATAATTTGACTGCAAGAGTGCAAGTTACTTTGGCTTTGCAACTGCCTCGGCCGGAGCTCTGTTCGGATCAGCCATATCAAACTGTCCAAAGGCGATGATCAGGGTGGCAATGTCCTTCATGAACTGGATGAAGAACTCCCCGTCCAGGGTGAAATACCCAGCCATGTTCATGCGAACCTGCTGGCCTTCCAGCTTCTGTAATATCTCCGTAAAGTCTGAATCATCAGATGCCTGGCTGCTGGCCAGCATGTGGCCACGCAGCAGGTTGGTTGCCTGCTGCGACTGCTGGATCACTCCATGACCAGCGTTCGTCGTTAGCTTCACCAGGATCAGCGGCAGCGGAGCAACCAGCCGCTCCATGATGACGCGCACCAGCGAGCCTCCCACCGCCTCGAACGGACGCACGCTAAGGTAGATTGACAAAGACATCTCGAGCAGCATCGTGTAGATGAAGGCGGCGATGAAGCCGCCGAAGGTGCGGCAGAACAGGCTGGATAGCTGGCTGAGGTGGCCGTGCTGTCGCGTCAGACGCCGCAGCTGTGACACGTTACCCTTCCACAGCGCTGTCTGCAGGCGGCCGTCGATCCCTCGGAAGGCGTCGGCCAGACTCCAGCACATGCCCTCTAGGATGATGAGCCAGTAGACTACACCTCCGCCGATTACACTCAAGGTGACGACCATGGCGACTTGGAACCAAACGGGATACTGGGCATAGTACATTGCTACGTGGAATACGTAGAATAGTGACACGAGTACCGCGAAGATGGCATAGCGGCGAACGTAGCGAGCGGTGGGACGAAGATCTACCGAACCGAACCTCTCCTCGTACCGACGGCAGGCGCTGTAGTACGCCTCCAGCTGAGGAGCGTGCAGCCACACCCAGACAACCGTGCCTGCCCACCGCAGTGGGCTCATCATAAAGCGGAACATCATATACACATCAGCTGCGGATGAAATCCCGAAGAACACGTGCGGCTGGCTGACGACACAGGCGGTGTACAGCACCAGCAGCAGAGTCGTGACCAGCGCGCTGCGTGCTGCCGGCAGCGACCACAACTTCCAGCTGCCGTCGGAGCAGGAGATGGGCAGCATGCCGTTGGCGGCGGCGCCCACGAGCGCCGGACGCAGGATGCGTATGAACGAGCTGGGGCCGGATCCTGGGGAGCAACAGGTGTGCGCAGTCAGATGGGACAGGGCTCAGTTGGTAGAGCGTTGGGCTCAGGGTCCAGGGGGGCCGGACTGGAGCCAGACTACTGGCGAGGTCATTCGGTTCCCTGCTTGGGTCAGCGTAAGAGAACCTGACTATAAATCATCGACTGAAGGCCCAAATACAAGTCAGATGGGACACTGTATACAGGACTATCGTCCAAATTACAATTTGAAGGTCCTCTGTCTGTCGTTTACACCCAGGGATCTAAGGTACTGCCCGAGCCAAGCTATAGTGTTGTTAAAAGTTTCGGTCAGCATGGGGTTCGAACCCGTTACCTTTATGCTACCAGCACGACGCTCTTACCGAGACCTCAAAAAGACCCGCTCCTTTTCACTTTCATGACTAGTTCGAGCCTTGGCATGAATTGTTGTATCGTGTCAGAGCGCTTCGTGAAGCAGAGCTTCACTGCTTGAAGATCCTTTGCATTTGTTCTGATCCACAATTTATGTGAAGGTAATACGTATCACATAAAGCACCATTTCATAAATAATTTTTCATAACTTTGGAGCGATTATCAATCATTCACATGGGAGTTACTGGAACCAGGTATAGCTTTTGTGTATGGAAGTTTCTGTCCGTTGCTGAAATAGCATATTTACGAAAGGACAGTCAGATGATGATCTATCATTTATGCCATGTTCGATATTCACAAGTACAATATCGGCGCTGTGTCACTCGCCTGCGCTGTGCACCTAAGCATCATTATTAGTGTATAACGTGAGCACATTACACATCAGGTACTGCCAGCACAACGCCACCGGGCTGGGAAATTCTGGTTGCAAATTCGTTTCCTGGCCTGCACCGCATTGACACGACAGCGAGGCCGGCACAGACTACCTTCAGGCGTTAACAGGGACACGGAGCCCACCTTAAGGTAAGGACACTTGCCACCTTAACATTTATATTTGAGTTGGATACCATTTTGGCTGCTTGGCATTGACATTATGTATGGCAGTAGTTAAAACAACCACTAAGGTCGAATTCACAAAGAAATTCGAGTTTGGTTTGACTCTGTAACATTTCCCAGGTCCCCAATGCATTTGACTTGAATGGTACCGTGATTCGATGTCGTTTCGTCTCTTCTTTACTTAAATGTTGATTACAGTTCGACTTGTTTTACGTTTGACAATACATTATCCATATTACTAGTTATATGGTATGGAACAGCGGTGATTTTTTTTATTCCCAAAAATTCCTTCAATACGTCATTCAGACCATATTAAAACGTGTTTTTATGAAATTGAGCACTTTCTTGTGCGCAAAATCGTCATAATCCGCGTTTCAGCAGCAAATTAACTTCATATTTGCACCACAAATGGCGTACATTTTGAGAACTTTTTGGAAGGTGGCAGTGTCCCTTTTTACATTTAATTTGAGTTGAATAGGCCATTCTTTTCCGTGTAGGCATTGAAATTATGCATAGCATATGTTAAAAACAACCACCGAGGGTCGAATCACAAAGCAAAATTTGAGGTTTGGTTTTTGACATCTGTAACATTCCCCAGTCCCGAGTTGTATCTTGAAACGGGGACCCCTGCATCCGATGACGTCGTCACTCTTTACTAAATGTTGATGATAGTTGACTTGCTTTTACATCTTGGCCTACATAAAGCCGTACATATTAGGCAGCCGTGAAGGATTTCCTCGTATTCCTGAAATTTCTTCAATATGCGTCATCAGCCCAATCATTAAAACTATAACTTTGTATTTCAGGTTGAACAACTGTTTGTTAGAAACAAATGTCATAATCGTGTTCTGGCAGCAATTATTTTCTATTTATAGCACCACAAGCGGCGTACATTCGAGAACTTTTGGGAAGGTGGCAGTGTCCCTTTAACTGCTGCTCTGCTCGACATGGGTCGGGCACGCGGCTCGTCGAGTTGTGACCTCGGGTCGGGTCAAGGTCAGTGGTGTCGCATGGTGTCTGGGTGTGGGGAACGTGACGTCATTCTGAGACTGAGAATCAAGGCGTGCGGGAGCGCGATGGTGCTTTCCGTTGTCGACCGTTGCAATTGAGAGGTGTGAACGGCTAAAAAAATGCAACTGCCTCCTCCCGTTACCATGGGAATCGAATCCTGTAACCACCAGTAACCGGTAGGGTAGGGATCAAATTCAACAAACCGCCCGTAACCGTAAGGCTCAAATCTGTAACCACCCGTAACGCAGCAAACACATTTTGTAACTGCCTGTAATCGCTTTTACCTTTTTTACTTGTCAAACCGTAACAAACGTGCCTGCTGGCTTTTCAATAACGGTGTCATTTTCAGTAAAACAAGGCATAACTTAAAATAGTAATTGATGAAATAGATAAAATGCATGAAGACTGAGGAGTCAGGGACGAAAAAAGGCAAATTGGTACTCACAAAAAGTGTGACAATAATCTTCTTAATAAAGGTAAGATATATCGAAATATTGATCTTTTGTAATTAAAAACAAAAACACACTGAGTTTCTCTGATAAAAACAAACAATAGTGTTAAAGTGTTAAATAAATGACTCTTCAGTCACATATTACATATATTTCGCATAGCTTCTATATCGTTGTCCGCGTAGTTTCTTTGTTGATGCCTGTTCGATTGAACAGAAATCACATCTACATAATTAAGGGCAAATGGAAAACCGTTTGACCGTTATGGAATCGAAAACCCTTGGTTATGGATACAAAACCCATACATTTTCTGAATGAGCATAATGACAGGAAGGTTTTGGACAAAAAATAAATAAAATATTTTTATCATGACCTATCTGGGTCACAAAATGACCCTTGACCTGAGGGGTCAATTTGAAAGCTCACGTTACCAGATCAACCATGTATACTGTTTCAAAGGTGTTCTAGACGAGACAAACACGATCGGCTGTTAAAATGGATTCGCTCTATCGTTTTAATTAAAAAAGTTATTCAGGGGAAAAAAATCCACCAAAAACTGCATTTTTTTACCTTTGATAACCTTCTGGAGCCTTAATTATTGATTTTGAGCTCCAATTTTGAAGACAACCAATCAGATGAAATTTTAATGAGCTTTCGATTGCTATTTCCGATTGTTACTAGCTATCATAGTTCACGAGGACAACGGATTGTTCGAAGCAAAGTAAAAAAAAAAAAAAAAAAAAAAAAAACTGTTGAAGTTACCTTTGATGGACCTTTAGCGACCTCAATACTGAACTTAGCTAAAATAGTCTCTGTAACTCTCGAATGTACATGTTGAGAGCTTTTTGACGTTTGTTTTTTTTCGCGTTCTTTTCACCCCTTTCGTTTTTCGAGTTAATAGGGAGTTAAACTCCCCCCACCATGGCAAAGTTGTCTCCAGAGCCCCCCCCCTCAAACCAGGGCGAAGTTTGTCTCCGGCCTCTTGTCTGGATAAGCAGGAAAGCACTAGCATGTGTCCATCCGGCCAAGATGCTCTATCGAGCGCGATATGATAAAAGTTTAGGTAAGGTTCGATTATTGCTCCATAACGCATGGCACATTCATTGCTCCAAATTAATCCTGAGCTGTTGTGTTCGGGGGAAGTTCAATAAGTGGAAGCGCGTTTCTTCGGCAACTTGATGGAATAAGCTGAACCACGCATCTGTTCAAGTGGTCTTTGTTGTTCAGTTATTGTTAGCATTTCTTATAGCATGGAAAGTGTATTCTTTTGGACGTGACTATGGGAATGCATTTTTTAAGTTATGCTTAACTACGCACCATTTAAAAAATACATCAAGTGTGTCATTAATGCTAACATTAGGCAATTCATTGCCCGGGCAACGCCGGGCAACCAGGCTAGTATTGAATATGTGTCATAATTTTATTTTCTGCGAGCACCACACAATGTTGTCATTATTGCTTATATTTTAACCCGCGCACTGCAGGGGGGTTGATTTCCGCCCCCTCAGGTTTTTCCGGAGTAGCGGGAAAACGGCGGCGCGTAGCGCCGCCAAATTTCGTACACCTGTTTGGGCATCAATTACCCACACTTTGGAAAAGTTATTGACTTGAGGTCATCATTCAGGTCAGGCACAAGTCCATTGTCAAGTGACCTCAACCTTTCAAAAATTGTTTGCTTTGCCAAAGCCACAGTTCTTTTTTCGAATAAGTTTTGAAACTTGCAGGATTTCAATAAGAATATCGTACCTACAATACGTTCATCTCGATTTTTTTGTATTAGGTGACAAAGGTCAGGTCAATTTCGTGACCCTCCCCATTATAAGTGGAATGGGAAAATAAAACAATGCTTCCCTTTCATGAAAAATATGCATTGTATACGATAATCTTCATCAGAATCATGCTATTTTAGCTCATTTCTTAGTATGATCAAGGTGAAATTTGCTGTTGTGACTTTCTTACAAGGTCATCTGAGGGTCATCTGAGGTCATCAGGCAAATGATTTGCTGATAACTCTTGATAAGAAATGACGTAGAGACGATTAGTTGTACATCCAATGTGTTCTGCTTCGTCTTGCCGCGTTGCCCAGTTGCTTGAACCGTATGACACATGACATTACCTGGGTCACCAAATGACCTTGACCTGAGGTCAATTTGACAATTGACCTTACAGTCACCGTATATTGTTTCAAAGCGCAAGCAATGAGACAAACACGATAGCGTCAAAACTGTTTTCCCTATCTTTCTTATGGATGACATGTATTAACGAAAAACTGTTTTGCTTAAAACAGTATTTTGAACCTTTCATGACCTCTGGAGCCTCAAACTATTGATCTTGAGCCTCAATTATTGAGGACCTGGGTGCGATTGAAAATTTCAATAGCTATCGATTGCCTCTCAATCGTTTTGCCTCCTAGCTTTAATAGTTTCCGAGAAATCGGGGGTTTCTGGAAAAAAGAGTCCTAAAAGCAATTCTAAAACCCGGAAAAATCTACCTTGAGTGCCGCACCTGGTGACCTCAATTGTGAAACCTGATCAAGAAAAAGACAAAAATACTTTCGATAGAGCTTGCCATAGAGCTATCTAATGCCGTTTTCCGTCTTGTCGCTACGTTGCGTAGTTTTGGAGATCTCACGGGGGGCGGAAATCCACCCCCCTGCAGTTCGTGTTCGGCGCGAACCCACGAAAATGAGCGGGTTAAAACCGAATTCAGTCGCGGAATAAAGTCATCGCAACCGTAACCTTGTGCAAGCGAAACTGTCCGTAACCGTAACCTCGTGCAACCGTAACAGCCCGTAACCGTGACTTTAACCCACGAGTCACTGGGGGGACAGCAAAACGCCAGGGGTCGACCTCCCCCACCCCGGTCACGTAGGTATTATGCCCTTATACCCGGGCGAGAGTTACGTTGTAATAAGCTGTAACACTACATTTATTTGTTAAAGAATCAACTATCATTAAAGATAATCAACTGCTCAATAACCCTTTTTAGTAAGTTAATTTGGTGTTGAACATTCAGAATATGCAATATACATACATATAAAACAAGCACAATCTAAACCCTTTCCAAGCCAAGGTTTTTAAACTAATCCAATCGAAATCCCAAATGACCCTTGCCCATCACTGCGTGACCGTGTAGGGCAGGGGGGGGGTGGAACGACCCACATCGAGTTTCGCCTATAATTGAGCTAGAGCTTTGATTAAAACACGAGCGTGTTGCTTGTGACGAGAGAAAGCCAGTAACGCCCAATTTTAATGTCGTGGGTCATTAGGTGACCTTTGGGTTCATGTCAATGATCTTGATGTCATCAAATCGTAAATGTGTAAAAATTGAACACTTATCGAGATAAAATCGTGAACAATGGGTTATGCTTAATGGGTGGTAAATTTGAAATCAGCGTAACAAATGACCTAAAAACTACCAAATTCCAAAAAGGTTATGACAGGCCATCCGAAGTCAGTGACTTTGCTTGACCTGTGGATGCATTCCAGTGGAATATATATTTATGTAAAAATGGATCCTTTATTTTAAATCAGTCGGTCACAAAAAACGTTACCTAGAAGCTGGTCAGAAAAAGGCAAAAAAAAAATTTAATTTTAGTTCAGTCTGAGTGAGGCCACTGATTATGACCTCGAGTTGACATCTAAAAGCGGTGCAATTGAGGGTTCAACCAATCCGTCAGTGGAAACCAGCCAGTGAACCACAAGCTAGAGCTTCCCACGACATATTACCAGGAGTCGAAGAACACCCCATCATCTTCTCACTTTTTGTTTCAAAATTGGTGTATAGGTTATCTTGGGCCTAAATTCAGCGTGGAAATATTAGCTCGAATCTGACCTCAGGTTTATAGTTATAGCCTCGGGCATTAATTTGCAGGGTCACATTGCAGAGGTGTTTTCGGAAGCCGAAAAGACTGCATTGTGATAACACAATTGCTAAAAATACTTGTATGAGGCTGAAGTTCACAATGATAATAAAGGTAATTTTTCTGATTTTTCATGACTTGAATGAGACCTTTGACCACGTGCACTTGTGACCTTTTTTCGTGAAAACTCGTGTGACCGCGGGTACACGCTCTGGTTTCAATTTTTACCTCTTCAAAATACTATTATCAATGGCTGAGTCTAACAATGGATAATAAATAGATAAATAAAAATAAGTGCGTTTTTTCCTCTGAATTCAGACATATTCCAGTCTAGTATAACGTTGCGTGTTTTTCCGACCAATTAACCAAAATGGGGGAGGCGGATAACGGAGGCAAAATAAGTTCTGCCAAGCTATATTGGGAAAAACCGATGGTGGGACAAGTGTTCTTCAACCATTGATTGGAGTGGGTCTAAACGGTGCCATCGCCTTATAAAATTATTTCCACTTCTGCGTCTAATCTGAGTCCACAAATTGGACCAAACCACCCAATGAACCACCAACCAATCGCTGCAGACGACATCATGCTGCCGAAACAATTTGGAACGTGTTAGCGAGAATTTTATTCTCATTCACTCCGATTGTGTTTTTTTAGAATAAAACGTTATGTGGAGGTAAGTACAGGAGTTTTTTATCTTACTTTAGAATGGTTCTTTTCCACTTTCTTATGTGGGACCTACCCCAAAATTGGACCCAAAAACCACCCAAAACCACCAAAAATCGTTGCGCAGAGGACAATCACAATTCCCTCCGGATACCTATGTACGCCGAGTTGAGGCCGGCAATCCGTTATCTGCACCAAGTGATCGTATCACTGGCCAACGATACAACCGAACTGTTGGGGGGTTGATGGTATGAAAAAAAAGAAGATGGTGAAGAGGGAAAGGAAGTGTGGAAGAGAAGCGGTGTAATAGGACACCGGGAAGGTGGACCAGTATTCTTGTATGCTAAATGACTCGAATCTTTAAGTGACCAAATATAGACGGACCCAAAAGAGCCCTGAGACACCAGCCAAAATTACCTAGCAGGAGTCATTGGCCAGGGCGCAGGATAACAGAGACCGGAGGGGATCGGATCGGTGAGGGACCAAAGCCGCATCCCTGCAGGGCGCAAGCAGGAGGATATGGCTTTCGAACCGTAAGGGGTGGCAGGGGTCGGTTTAAGTGGCACCCAGCCGGAACTCGCTGAGGGCGCTCATAAAGTTCGGGTAGTGAGGGGGAAGCGGGGGGAGCACGGGGTGGGTTCGGTCTGAAGGCACCCATGTCGATCTCGATCCTCGGGGGCGCTGGGGTCTATGCAAACGTTTGAGGATGGGTGGTGTTGGACGGGAGTCAGTGGCTGATGTTAACTGTTATCGATCATTCTTTGGAATGTGGCAACGCTCTAAAGTGGCACGCAAAATGAGGGGAGCTCCAAGGGAAACCAGAACGTCCATGCACGTGCTTAAAAATCGTTGCAGATGAGTCCAGTTGCTTACCGAAACTACTGGACTGATTTGACACGATCTTTCACCATTTCAAAATTCGGCTTGCTTCCAAAGCAGAGCGCTATTATATATTTAATCATTGTTTTGGTCCAATAATAAGGGACCAAATCAACCAAAGCCAACCAGTTTTTTAGTTGGTTTCGGGGTTTCTCAGTTCCCAATTTGGCCACTTTAATTGAAATTACCAAAAACTCGGTCAAACTCAACACGGCACTTTGTTTTTTGCGAAACAAGCCGGATCAAATGGTGAAGAGATCTTGTTCCCAAATCAGTTTTGATATGTTCTTTGATAATGGGGCGTCGTCGCACCTGTGGTTTTTTGACTTTTTTTGCTCTAAATCTGTCTCCACTTAGTTTTAAACCAAAGTAGAATTTAAATAAAACCTCTTTATCCAGCAACGTTTTCAAACCAACCGTCGGATTCGAATGTCATGGCGTTCAAGATACTGTACCAAATCGTCCATATAGCGTTGGAGCATCGATGTCGTCTGCAAACGATTGTTGTCTGGTTGGTGGTTTGTCCAATTTGGTCTCCACTCAAGATTAGACCAAAGTGTATAAGAATTATAATACGGCACCGTCTAGACCACGGGTGAAGTGGGGTGAAGACTCCCGTCCAAATCCGGTCTCATTAGCGTTGGCAGATATTTCCCGTTACCCCTTCCCTTGGGGAGGTAATTCGCAAAAAACACCACGGTACTACTAGAATGGAAAAATATGGGAAAATTAGCAGGAAAAAACGCAACCTTTTTTATTTAATGCATTGTACGACAAACGATTTTGAAAGTATCTTAAAAAGGGGTAAAAAATTTTAAATTCAGAGACGCTTTTGTACAGGTTCACACGAGGTTCATCGAAAAAAAGGTCCACAAGCCACGTGTCAATGTTCCATCACAGGATCACGAAAAAAAATCAGAAGAAAAATTACTTTGGTTCATTGTGAACTCACCAATACAAGTATTTTTAAGCATTTGGTTAAGTCCCAATGCAGGTCTTTCGGCTTCCGAAAACACACTCTGCAACGTGACCCTGCAAAAAGCCCGAGGCATATAACTCAAATAATATGTGTCAGGTCGAGCTAATATTACACAGCTTGAATTTCAGGGACCCAAGATAACCCTATACACCAATTTGAACCAAAAAAAAGTGAGAAGATCGAGGGGCTTGTTGTTGGGTGTAAGTGTTTGGTTTTTGTTTTTGTTATTTGGATAGTTAAGATAGATAAAAAATGGTAATCGTCTTTTCGAATGTCGAGTGTGTGGAAATGCCCCAAATGTCACAAAAAACATCTGTGCATATTGCGTCTGGAACAACAAACACTCGGAAACTGCACAAGTTACAATAATTGATTATACGGGACGCCTTTTGCGCCTGGCATGACCATGAGAACCATGTCAAAGGTCACAGTTCACAGGAAGTAGAAGTTCGATATATTTTCCGAGTATGTGTTGAATTTGTCAAAAGTAGAATACTGCAAATTTGATTGCTATCAATTCATAAATACGTGAGTTTTATCTCTCTAAAAACTGAAGGGGTTGGATCCACTCCCCGACACTGGCGAGGGTGGGCAATCAATATACTGGATTAATATAAACCATTTCATACTCCGTTCAAGTGCATCTTTAAATCACGGTTCAGCTGTATAACAGGTGGAATATATAATTGATTGATGTTAAGGTTATAATACACGATTGATGATCATTCACAGACATGGGACGTTACACCAATACAGCTTGCCCAGACTCCGACTAGCCTCTTGGATCCCGGGGTCAAAGTTACCAACAGAAAATGACTAAACTTTGTAATTTGGCTCATTCAGGGTCAAAACAAAAGTCGGCCCGGTCTTTTTAAGTTCAGCACCCATTGCGCATGCGTAATTACCTGTATACAATAGTATACATCAGGTCTTGAAATGTTATTTTTGTACAAATGTGTTGACAATGTACTTACTATTGGTTCCAAAATAAGCGTCCCATTGGGTGTGTCGCCACAACAGTTAACGGGAATATACCGCCTTGGGAAAAGTATGTATGATGATGGAGAAGAAGGCCCAGATGAGTGGCACACATCTCCATCATTCCACATACTTTTCCCAAGGCGATATATTCCCTTTAACTGCTGTGCCGGTCAATCCAGCGGGACGCTTATTTTGGAACCAATAGTGCCAGCATCTTACCTGTATCTTGCCCATCTTGAAATGAGAGTATCTTTGGTACTGGACTAGGCCTATTATGCTGTGCAAATTGTATCGATACCTCGAGCCACTCAGGCCAACCGAGGGTCCCTCAGGCCCACTCAGGGCCCCCTCACGCCGACTGAGGTCCCCTCCGGCATATATACCGAGGGCCACTCAGACATATTGAGGGCCACTCAGGAAAATGGCAGCCACTCCGATCAAACAAGGGAAACTCAGACCGATCAAGGCCCTCTCAGGCCGACATAGGGCCCCTCAGGCCGACGAAAAGACCATCAGGCCGAACAAAGGCTCCTCAAGCAGACCAAAGGCACCTTCAAGCCGCCGAGACTCCTCAGTCCTCAAGCCGATGAAAGGCCCCTCAAGTCAACCGAGGGCCCTTCAGACCGACTTAATTCCCTTCCAGACCGACGGAGGTTCCTTTAGGCCGACAGGGTTCCCCTCGGGCCTACAAAGGGTCCCTAAGGACGAACAAGAGCTCCTCAGGCCAACCTGGCCCCCTTAGGACGAGCAAGGGCCCGCTCAAACCGGCCGAGGCTCCCTCAAGCCGACCGAGGGTCCGCCTAGTCAACAGAGGGCCCTCTCAGGCTGGGCAGGCTGACCAGGCCGACTGAGGCCCCCTTAGGACAGCAGGGGAACCGTCAAGCCGAACAATGGCTCGTCATTCCGACTGGGACCCCTCAGGCGGACGAAGGACTCTCTCAAGACGGGGTGCCCGCTCAGGCCAACCGAGGCCCCTTATGCCGACTGAGGCCATCTCAAGCCGACATAGGGTCCCTCAGGCCGACAAAGGGTCCATCAATCCAACAAAGAGCTCCTCAGGCCGAACAGAGCTCCTTAGGCCGGGCAAGGGTCCCTCAAGTCGGCTGAGGCTCCCTCAAGCCGATGGACGGCCCCAAAAGTCGACCGAGGGCCCTCAGACTGATCTACATAGTTCCCATCCAGACCGGCATAGGCTCCTCCAAGCTGACGGAGGCCCCACTCAGGCCAACAAAGGGTCCCTCAGGCCAAAGAAGATTTCCTTAGACCGAAGAGCCCCTCAGACCGACCGGGTCCTCCTCAGGCCGACCAAGGACCCCTCAAGCTGACCGAGGGCCCACTCAGGCCGACCAGTCCGACTGAGGCTACCTCAGGTCAGCAGGGAGCCCTCAGGCCGATTGTTGAACAATGGTTCATCAGGCCGACTGGGACCCCCTCATGCTGACGAAGTCCTGAATGTATACTATGGTATACAAAAAAGAAGTGCTGGAAGCCTAAATGTGACTATACTCGTAGTATACAAACGAGGAAGTGACGAAGTCCTGAAAGATACTATAGTATACAAATTAGATTGAAAGTAACACTTTTCATTCCTCAGGCACAAGCAATGTGTCTATTTAGGGATGACAGCAAATCTGCTAATCTACATGTGTACAAAAAAGGATACATCTGTACGACATATTAATTGCAAAAAAAATGTCCAGAGTCCCAATGTGTACTATAGTACCTATACAGCCAAATTTCACACCGTTTTAGAGAAAATAGGAAAACGTTGAAGCCATCGTTATTGCTTATTTTTCAACGTAACTTCAATACCAGTAAAGACACACAACATATCTGACCAGTAATTGTTTACATTATCAAACATCAAACTTGAATTGTGGAAGACACATCTGCAAGCATTCGCCGGGCTGCCAATTGCCATGACGAAATACAAAGGGCCCTGGTGGTAGAGTTTTGATCTGAAGTGTCACTTTCGACACCAGGTGACCGATGTTTAATCAATTGAAGACATAGATGTCTCTTGCGCAGTCTCCCGAGAAAGACATGGGATCGTAAAGCCTTTCAACTCATGTATACTATAGTGCAAAAGGCATTACGCCGCACCTCATCCAAGAGGCTATAGAGTGGCCTGGTTAATGTAACATTATTTAATAATGGTGGAATATTACACAGATATAAGAAAACGGCACCACATGCGATAAGAGTTTAAGCAAACGGCTTTAGTGAAACTGCCCAACAGTTGCCAAAAATTGGAGTTGTGTTTACAAATTAGGCTATATGTAATCCATTGAGCTCAAGTCTCAGGATCGAATTCTAATATCTAACACCTACAATCTATTATCGTCAGAAACAAGTAATGCTAGATCTATTCTACTGTATTCTGCACATGCATTCATGCCAATAAATACACCATTGGCGCTCGTTAACCGAAACAACGCGTTCGTGGCCACTGGAATGGTTCCGATGCCAAAACCAATTTTGATGAATTGCGAAACAAATGAATTGCTGGTTAAAAATGGCATTATTCTTGCCGTTGCTTGAGGTTAGTTTTTAACGTTATCTCTGCAATGCTATTAAATTCCATTTCATTTTTCATTGCAACTCAATAAATCCAAGAAACAAAGAACTAAAATTAATGATTCGTGCAATACAAACCAAATTGCATTACAAAATATATCAACCTGCAAACAGGCGGCTAATTGACGTTGCCGGGCCAAAAAGTAAATCCGCTACCGCCCTGGTGGGTCGCCTGACGACCAACTTGGACATGACTTTTTTAATTGCTAGGGCTGTTTTGCCCGCGTCACCACCTCGGGTCGCTCAGCCAGTCCCATTCTAACCCCCACAAGTGGGCCACGGTGACGAGCTTTACTGTTTCATGAAGGCGGTAAGTTACATTTTATAGAAAACGCAAAAAACACGAGCGACATCTTGAAAATTGACCCGTCAATATAATATGAGTAGGCCAGACCGCCCGGAGGGTACATTTAAGTCGGTGGGAGGGAGGGAGCGGGCCGAGTTCGGAGTTGGGTGTTGTTGAGGTATCCCAGAATACAGGCATACCGCCAGCACATAGTTTTGAAAACCAAGAGCGTTTTCAAAAGACCGGAACCGACCCCAATATTTTTGGTATTCTAAATACTGCAATATGTAGCCGAATAAACTTGAGAAAAAAAGAGGAGAGAGAGAAAGTAGCGGTAGTGGAGAGAGAGAGATCGCGAATAGATAGAAGATTTCGAGGGAGAGAGATAGCATTCGATTGCTTATGATCAGAGAGAATGTTTTTGCCCTAGGCGAATATCAGGAAGTTTCCAGAGAATAAGATTGGGAAACGGATGGATAGAGATCTGGAGGAGAGCTAAGCCTGAAAATCTGGAGAAAAATCTGGCCTTTGAGAAATGAAACTCTGAGGAAAGAAGAAGAGAGAAAGTGACCCCTAAATAGATTGATAAATTTGAGAGCCTGATAGAAAAAACTTCAGACCAAAGAAATAGTTTTCCAAATGCTTGAATTTTGGAGAACAGGCTCTTAACAGATGTTTGGGATTTACGATCTAAGAGGAATCCGCTAGTGTGAAGAAGAGAGATCGAAGAGAGAGAGCAGACCGAGTGAGAGATAGAGAAGGCAAGAGAGAAAGAGAGCGAAGAGAGAGCCCCGAGACGCCCGGTAACCCAAGGGAAGCCCGGGAAGCCATTATATACTGTTCCTACAATAAATTAAACTTATTAAAATATAAATAGAAAGGTAATTAATTTAAATAAATATAATATATATATAATAGGTATATATAAATGATAATAAATGAATATATATATAGTGATATATATATAGTCGGAGTTTAAATTTTCTAATCATTGCACTCTTGAAGAAGTAAATGCAATGAAAACGTTGGGTGTACATTGTTGTTTTGAATCTTTTATCATTACATTTGAATCTGAAACTGTCCACATTTCAAACCATTACCCGCATATCATATTATATATATAATCATATGCCCGTAGTATATATAACGCGTATATAGTTTAAACTACATATAGTCTTATTCAATTATAGTTATGTAAACTATATGTGTATGTGTGTGTGTGTCGAATCCGTTGCCTAAATATATAAGTAATATATATATAATATATATATATATTTAAATATTTATATAAAGTGGAAAAAATGGCTCCCGGCTCCCGGCTCCCGGCTCGCCGGCTTTCCCGGCTCCGGCTCCCGGCTCCTCTACAATCTCGCTCTCGCTCTCGCTCTTCGCTCTCGCTCTCGCGAGAGCGAGACCACCGGCTCCCCGGCTGCCGGCCCCGCTTCCGGCTCCCGGGCTCCCGGCCTCCCGGTCCCGGCTCCCGGCTCCCGGCTCCCGCTCCCGGCTTTCCCGGCTCCTCTCGCTCTCGCTCGTCGCTCTCGCTCCGCTCTCGCTCTCGCTTCTCGGCTCTCGTCTCGCTCTCGCTCTCGCTCTCGCTCTCGCTTCTCGCCCTCTCGCTTCTCGCTCGTCGCTCTTCGCATCTCGCTTTCTCGCTCTCGCATGAGTTTTTAGTACCACAGCAATACTACGCCAATTCCATATAAGGACTGAATCTCGCAATCTACTCTGTCGTACTTGCTCTCTCTCTTCTCTCTCTTCTCTCTCTCTCTCATTCTCTCTACATCTCCATGCTACTCTCTCTAAGGTCTCGTCTCTCATCCCTCTCTTCTCTCTCCCTTCTCATCTCTCTCTCTCTCTCTCTCTCTCTTCTCTTCTCTATTTCTCTCTCTCTCCTCCTCTCTCTCTCTCTCTCTCTCTCCTCTCTCTCTCTCTCTCCTTCTCTTCTCTCTCTCTCTCTCTCTCTTATTCTCTCTTTCTCCTCTCTCTCTTCTCCTCTCTATTCTTTTTCCTCTTAATGCCCAGCTACCTAGCCAGCTTATTTCAATCCAAAATATTTAAGTTTGTCCAGCTTTAATGATAAAAACACGATTGTTTTTACAACTATGCTGCTGCCGAGGTTAATGCCTTGTTATTCTGGGATCCTCTACCACCAACACCAACTCATACTTTAACCCGAGGAATAGCCTTTCCCCGGCTTGACCCTCCCTCCACCCGACCATAGTTGACCCTTCCGCCGGTTTGTTTTTTCTGAGCCCCCACGGTCATATATATTATTTACGTCAATGGTCGTGCGGTTTTTTCATTATGAATTATATCCCATACGACCTTTCTATTAAATCGTACCTTCGCCATGCCACTGTGGCGTTGAGTTTAATACATAGGATTCTGAATCTCTCAAAGCCGACCCCGTGATGTTGACGCCGGCACTTAGTCCTACCGCCGTTCCAGTGTTCCTAGTTCCACAGATTGGTCGGGAGGCGCAGCCAGATGGTCCATAGGCGCTGTAGCGATTACTTCTGCCGCAACCTGTAACCTGTACGCAAAGTCATTGACTCTAAAACTATAGTTTTGTTTACAAAGAGTATTATTGTGATACTAATTAGAACACACGGTCTGGTACACCAGAAATTATTGTGGATGAAGTTCAGAAATCAAACATCAAACTCTACACATAAAGCCGATTTTACATGTGACAACTTCTCTGAACATATGAGTTCAATTTATAAAATTGGTGACTAATACATATTTGTACCTTGAAAGTCTGGGGCGACGGCCATTGCGGAGAACCAGAGGCAAGCGATTCCGGCAGGTGGGCAACTGGTGCTGACGCTGGTCCACTGGCGTCTGCAAAGCTGGGCTGTTGTGTCGACTCTGCCATCGAACCACTCGTCTTCTAGACACGTGCCGATACAAATATTGCGTCAAAGGTGGTCCTGCAAGTCGTAAGCCTTTCAAACCGCCGGTATGGATCTGAAGCTGAGGTCATGTTGACAGTATGCCTGATGCTCTGAAAACGTCGCCCCGCTCGGCAAACACTCTTGAATGGCACGAGGAGTTAGCATGCTTTGTAGAAGTCCATGTGGCGTCCAGTCGATGCCCTTCATTTGCTCATGTTCGCCCGAGGCGAAAAGGAAATAACACAAAGTCAATCCAGCCTTGTATTTTGTGATTAATGGGGAAACATACGAAAGATGGCCATCGAATGGTCAGCGCTTTGCTGTAATGCATTGGAGTAAAACTATTTCGAAAAGACATGAGGTGTGCTAGTTGAATGACACCTATTATTTTTTCATGTTTCCGTTGGCTTATATAAATTTTAGGAAATGATATAGAAACTTTCTAAACAAGTTAGCGTTGTTTCATGAAAACATTGCATACGAATTTCATTATATTTATTTAAAGTCACTCTTGAATTTCAGATAAAAGGGAAACGATATAAATCAGAATAAAATTGCTTGTGAAGTGGTTTAATTTGCTTATGTATATATATGTAATACCGTCTACACGGAAAACTCCACTTACAGTCGAAGTCACTGCTTAACACGCGCACTGGAGGGGGGCACTTTTGTGCCCCCACATGTTTTTCGTGAATATGTAAAAAACAAAGCGGCGCAGTGCGGTGGTGTTTCAGCGACATTTACGCAACACAATTTCGGATCGTTTGACGTACACAAAAACGAAATCGATTGGTAAATTTTTGGGTTATATGAATTTGAATTCCAAAATGGCGGTCAGAATCGAGGTCAGCGAAGCGATATCTTCGGAACAAACATTCATATCGAGACGATTCAAACGCCATTTGGTAGCCAATGTCAATGTTCATCCTCAAACGGAACTTCAGACATATTTATGTTGACCTGGGATGTCACAGAGGCCAAATCCCAAAAATGGTGACATTTTGCCCGATTTGACCTTCGTGACCTCGTTTGACCTTTAAGATTATGACATAAGGTCACCCAAATTTCAGAGAATGTAGATCATCACAGCACCTACCCTACCCTGTAAGTTTGAATATTCTAGATTTTACACTTTCTGAGATATCAGGGGGCACTTAAGTACCCCCCTCCAGGGCGTGTTAGTGGCATGCCCTCTCCAGAGCGCGTGTTAAAGCACACATAAGATCGCAGTGACATAGATTAAATAAATAAAGGTAAAAATACAGGATTAAACAAGCACACAGACAGTAAAGTTAAAATATACTAAGAGCGATGCTATAACACTGTTAAAAGTAAACAGGCTACTACAGTGATACAAGTTGTGCACCACACACTTTTTGTTTATTGATATGACATAAGACATGGCGTGACCTTTTGAAAGCGTAAAATAATGGGCGTCGCCACCACTGGGGAAACTACAGAACATTGCCCCTAGTAGTTTTCACTGATCCCTAATATGGTCATATGTTAAAGCACACGTGCACTTGGATTTGTCCCCACTAATTTGAACATATGTCCCTAGTAACTCGGAGGCCGTGGCGACGCCACTGGCGTAAATATCATCGGCGAATAGGTCTGCGGTAAAGGCTGAAACACAGTCTCCGCGCAAGCTGCGCGAAGTGGATATGGGTGCCTATCTAAATACGTTGAAACGGATGTTGCAGCAACTGCACGATGCGGGAAATTATGTGGGAACAAACAATTAACTTGAAATTTAACCATGTATTTGAACAGGCACCCGCAGGCACCTGCATCCACTTCGCGCAGCTGCGTGAAGACTGTGTTTCAGTCTTAACGTCTCTGTCACTTAAAAATGCATTCATCTCTCGTGGGGCTCTACAGAATAACCCAGATCTTACATAGTTTACTCGTGCTCGAGGCACCGTGATGGAGTATGCGTGCGGGTAGATCGAGCAGGCACGTGTGAAGATAAATAGCGCAGCAAAACTGAAGAGTCATGTTTGGCCCGAACGACGTGGCGGAGGAACAGAAGGTCATGCTGCACTCTCCGAGACACCAGGAATTGAATGCGAAAGTGGCACAGCAGGACACGATACGACAGAGAGGAAGACCGGCCAGAAGTGTTATTTAGAAGTCATCAGATACATTTGTGCTGCACTCGATCGACCCGCACTGTGTGGGAATCAGCCACCCCCGCCCAGATAACACTGCAGTACTCCTAAAATAATTACGAGCGAGACGCGAAAGCGCGGAGCGACTGTCCTCTTGACTATCGGATTTTTCTTCAGATATAGCGCGCCGACCCGGCCGGGGCCCGGCCAGGACGCGACGTGGTCAGAAGCTTATATCTTTTGAACCCCGCATCCGATTGACAGCGTCTTCTCCATATGATAGCCCCTCATGCAATGCCCATTATTTATTTTTATTTTTTACATGTTTTTCTCATTCTGAGGGTCAGCACGGCTGGCGTGACACGTGCCGCGTCAGGGGTAGTCAAGAAAGTTTATCCTGCTATAGCTGAGGAAACGGCTGGACCTTAAAGCTAAAATTTGGGTCAGGCTGTTTTCACGAGACCACACCACTGCAATGTGCCAACAGGTAAACTCTGGGTCACACTGCACGTTGCGCACGTGCACCCCTGTTCCGTCCACGAAATTACTGGCAAAAACATCGTTGCAATACCGACTATATTCGGCAACCAAAAGTCGCAAAGACACGGGTACAAACACAGATGCGTAGAGGAAAACGATCCGCCCGGCGTAGGTACTATGTGTCGATCAGCGGCGGCGTGTTACGTGCAAATTACTGGCTATACAAACGCAAATTAATAGCTTTATGACATCTTCACAATTTAAATCAGTGCTCAGCAAACCTAGGACGTGAAGCGATGATAACAAACACCAATTGTGACCTAGTGTACCGTCTCTAAATGCAATGCAAAAAAAATTTGAGGTTATTAATGCATTATTTGCTGTTAAAAATCTGTGCTGTAATATATACTCTCTCTCTCTCCTATAACATTTCCTCATTACACCGCCGTAGCTTCAAAACCAAAGGGTGCTAGAGATAAAAATGATGCAGCTGTAAAGCGCAATTCAAATCCTTCTTAACTACCCATACCAAAATGAATTTTTGCCTACAACAGAAGCTTATATTGCAAATTTAACATAACGGCTTCAAAACTTCTATTTAGTTCAAAGTATCGATTTAGTTCGGATCTATTTTTGCGACGGCAAAACACACGCTGAAAATAATTCAAATGCATTTGGCTTTGCACAAGACGAACCTCCGGTTGGACGGGGTGATAATTGACGCGGATCTTATTCGGACTCCTCGTCTTCCGCCGTTTAAGGCGTTTTACTGGTAAATACATTTCCCAATAAATATGTTAACACTGCTAGCCTCAGGTAAATGACCCGCATTGAACTCTCGAAAAATAGTCCTTGTGCTCTAAACAGTGAGTCTTCAGCCATGCAACAAATCGTTTTATGACTTGTGGCATTAAAAGATAATTATCACCTGTTATGAACTCGCCTTCGGCTCGTTTCATTAAACTGATCATTAATGCCACTCATGCATAAAACTATATTAATCGTGGAGTGTGTAATAATTTATTCCACTTCCGCTACGTAAAAAATATGCTCATGTTTAAACACAGACTATTCTCCCAAAGATTTCACTGCCGTGGATTATCAGATTGATAATCCACTCATATGGTTGATTAAATTCGAGTTAACTGACGGTTGGTAATACAAAATAGCCTTATGCACGTGATTCAATGGCAAAGAGAGATACGGGTGTGGAATAAAATTATTAATCAACACATTTTCGGTGTTTCAAGCACATAAATTTGACAGTTATATTGATAATGAAACATTATAATACTTACCACCAGACCTTAGAAACTAATGGAAAAGTGGTTGGTACACTCTCGGTCTCTGAAAACCCGGTCATCTCTCCCGGCTGTTCCCGCTATCCGCTGTCCCGCTGTCCCGCTGCTCGACTTTCCGCTGCCCTCTGGCCCTCTGGCCTCTGGCCCTCTGCCCTCTGGCCCTCTGGCCCTCTGGCCCTCTGGCCTCTGGCCCTCTGGCCCTTGGCCCTCTGCCCTCTGCCCTCTGCCCTCTGGCCCTCTGGCCTCTCTGGCCCTCTGGCCCTCTGCCCTCGGCCTCTGGCCCTCTGGCCCTCTGGCCCTCTGGCCACTGCCTCTCTGGCCCTCTGGCCCTCTGGCCCTCTGGCCCTCTGGCCCTCTGGCCCTCTGACCCTCTGGCCCTCTGGCCCTCTGGCCCTCTGGCCCTCTGGCCCTCTGGCCCTCTGGCCCTCTGGCCCTCTGGCCCTCTGGCCCTCTGACCCTCTGGCCCTCTGGCCCTCTGACCCTCTGGCCCTCTGGCCCTCTGGCCCACTGGTCCGCTGGCCACTGGTCGGCTGGCCGGCTGGCCCACTGGCCCTCTGGCCCACTGGCCACTGGTCGGCTGGCCGGCTGGCCCACTGGCCCGTCGTCCTGCCGTCCCTTTTTGTCCAACTTCTTCACCTGGTCATGCATTGGTCTGCATGAGCAGAATCACTTGATACCGATTACCGCTCAAAGTGCATTGACACTGGCCCAGCAATGTTGATCTGGTGGTAACTGTTCTAATTTCGTCATTTCGTAAATTCGGTCAGTCCAAGATAGTTCACCAGGTGTCGCTGCACCATGGATGAGATATACTACGTATGGATCGGAAACTCGCCGACTGCGCCTTGTATGTACTATGGGCGACAGCGCCGGCTACATGGGTTCCTGTATGTTGCTCTATGATAAGCCATGTCAGTTTCCTGTATGTCGTTTGGTCGGCCACGGGCGGGAGGTTTCCAATCCAGTTGTCATCCATGGCTGCGCTGTGCCGGTAGTACACTGGGTGCTACTGCGCCGGCTAGCCGGTCGCCGCCAGCGCGTGGCATATGAACCGCATTGTGCCGCCACTGTCAAACGGCTCACTCAGTTGACTGTGATACGTGAGAGTCATGCTCCGTCCAGTGGAATGAGCCACTCAGTCCACCCAGGGCTTATAACACAGCGTGCAGACGTCACGAGCGGACTGCATGACTCCGAAGTGCAGTACAATCAGTAGCAAGTGTTGCCAACGATGGCCGACTACCAGCCAAACGGCGTCATGTGTATTGTGTACAGTAATAACAAGAGTAACTGCGGGGTTGACGGGTATGACTGCTGGCCGGCGAAGAAATTGAGTTTCCGGTGATGCTTTAGGTTGTGGTAGGCTCTCAGTGGCTGATGTGAATGTGAATGAGAGCGTCTCAAACGTGATTCTGAGGATTTACCGCATGTTGAGAAATCCTTTCAACGTTAGCACGTACTTTTGGGAAGTAACTTTGGATTGCTGTTGCTAATGTATTTGGGAATAGAGTTGAACCGTGATTATTACGTATTTCACAGACATCATTGCGAGAAGAATACAAATCCGAAAGGAAGTGCCAGAACAGAAGTGCATACGACAATCAGGGGTAAAAAAGCGCCGTCCTGCCGATGGCGTCGGCCACCAGATAGCCAGCTTTGCTGACTGAAGTAGCGACCAAAAGCGGCCGGGAAAATATTTAGTTTCGTTTGTTTCATTTAGCTTTCATTTAGTTTCGCTTCCATGCTTTTTAAACAAATATTACAACTTTTACATTACTAAGTTTGGTTACGTCTGAGTATTGATGTCCCTCCTACGCAAGTCAAGAAACCTACCACGCCATCCACCACCAAGTATCTACCACGTAACTCCTCGGCGCTCATCGGCGCTTTTCGTGCGACCACAACGTTAAACCAATGGCAAAAGTGGTTGTAAAAATCGCCGATACGCGCCGACGAATGGTCGCAGGAATGGTCTCTCTCTTGGTAGTAGAATACACCAATACAGTACGCGGAGCGACAGCAAGAATTAATGCGTCCGCGGTGGTTAATCACGTGCGGTTGTGAGGTAAGAGCCTCCGTTCCGAAGATCCCGAATAAAATAAATGCTGCTACAGGCACAGCAGCTAAAGCAAAGTTTAAATTTAATCTTCCGCAAGTGTTCAAAAGCTGCCAAAGCAGAGTTTCTAGCGAAATCCATAGGCAAGTCTTCAGAATCTATCCCCCTCCAGAAATATATATAGATGCGTGGCGGAGCGAGCAAAGCCCTCTAGTATTTAGCTATTTTCATAGACAGAAACGTGTGACCAGTGTTACTGGGATTGGCTGTGTTCAAGGATGTAGATGTGTTAAAACTAATGGTTACAGCGACCATATTGTTAGGAAAATATCCGTCGGCGACGCAGGCTTTCACTTTTTTTAGCCCTGGTCATGAGTTACTTACACTTGGGGAGTCATAAGTCAGTCAAAATGTCAGATATTGCTTTGAAATTTGGTTTGGGTTTTGTTAATACTTAGTTCTCTTACATAAATTCAAGTTTTTGAAATATTTTTAAAAATTTGGTTTTGTGATAAGTTTTTCTGAAATTTTTTATTTTTATTTTTGGGGGTTAAAAACTCAACATTTTGATAATCCGAGTTTTCTATTTTGAAGACAATGCAATTTCCCACATTTTGATGCTTTTATTTCCTAATTTGCTTCATACCTCCATTTTCTTCGACTTTTTCAAACATTCGTCGTTTTTCCACCAAAAATGGCATGACATGACGTCATCAAAAGGTCATTTTCTTCCCAAATTATTTATCAATTTCATTGAAATTTTCGGAGAAGACGTCAAATTGATGTCCAATAAGGTACTGCAAGTTTCACGTCGGCATCTGCCATGTTTTTTTAGTAATTATGAAATTTTAGGAGGGGTTGCAGATTATGCCCCCCAGCGGAGCGCGGGTTAACCCTCGCCAGTGTAGGGAGTGGATGCCACCCCTCGGTTTTTCCAGAATAACTCTCGTTAATATCAACCGATCGCGATGAAACTTTCAATACCCTATTTTGCATCAATTTGACACATACTCTGAAAAAAACTAGAACTTCTAACTCGTATGACCCATGATCTTTTACCTGTTTCTCAAGGTCGTGTTTGGCGGAACTGGCGTCCCGTAGTAACGATCCTCGAAACATGTGCAATTGCCTGAATGTTTGTTGTTCAGAAGCATATTTAAAGGAGTTTCTATGTGACAGTTGTGGCTTATGCGGAGAATGCGATCTTGATTGACGTTTTCAGAGGTCAACGGAGGTCACTGACCTCCGAAAACCTCAAATGTCTTTTTTCGTCTTCTGTCCGCTTCTAGTGCAGTTTTTGACGCTGATTTCAATTCTGGGATCCATTTTACATGATTATGGAATCCACTGAGATCATGCGCTGCCAATGGTCAACCGAGGTCACTGACCTCAGATGACCCGACATGACCTTTTTAATTTGGTAGTTTTTAGGTAATTTTGTGCTGCTTATTTCAAATATGGCGTCTATTTAGCATTCTAAATTGTGTTTTTTACGATTTTATCTCGACAAGTTCTCATTTTTACACATTTTAGATTCGATGACATTTTGGCTTGACATGGCCTCAGAGATCACCTAATGACTCAGGACCTTAAAATAGAGCGTCAATGGCTTCCCCTCGTCACAAGCAACACGCTCGTTTTTTTTATCGAAGCTCTAGCTCAATTAGGGGCCAAACACCAGGGGGTCGTACCAACCTCCCCACCTACACGGTCACGCAGTGATCTTCCCAAACACGGGCGAGGGTTAAGATGTTCCTTTACCATTTTAGCTCGATTAGTATTACATTTTCACATATTTATGATAAGTGACATGGTCATAACCAGGTGGATATCATGGCTCAGTACTCTGGGATTGCACCCATGGAGTGCGCCACTTCAAATTCTTCCATGTCTGGTTTGGGTAGCTTTTTTACTTTTCCTCGGTACCGCGGGCATGGGTAGGGCATTGGGAATAAGCGTCATTCGCTTAACAGTTATTTTTTACTTGACACAACCAGATGTGTGTTAGACCAGGGGATAACTTAGTGTTTTTAAATGATACGGACTAAACTTAACAATTATATAGTGCAATATTATGTACTTATACCAAATAACCGGAGTAAATATGGTACAGTAATGTTTTTATTGTATGGTGTGGTTGTTTGTATTGTGTGCTTTAAACTTTGTTTAAAACCATGTCTGAGTCCGTAGGTCTTTGAACCAATTATGTATGTTGACCTACAAAGTGTCGTATAAATTCAAACGCGAGCAGAGCACACAGGTGCCTAATATTATTTCTCGTTAATATTATGAAAGTCAACATGCTAGGGTAATGGTTGCAAATCTTGTGAAACTAATTACCTGCCTTATCTGAATGGGCCCCAATGGGCATGGGTATCAATATTATGCATTTGAATGGGTTTGTCTGGGCTTGGTGTTCATGGGCTTCGGCTGGGTTGGGCTTGGGGTTTGGGCACCCATGATAGTCTCTGTCATTAACCCACGCCGGGCCGGGGGTCCCTTCAAGTTTTTTTCCTGGATATCAGGAAAACGGTGTCGCGCAGCGCCGCCAAATGTTCAGCACCTTTTCATTCATCTTTTAAACAGCTTTCGCTATTTTTGGACTTTAGGTCAAGTCAGGTCAGAGCACCAGGCTGGGTCATGTGACCCCACCTCCAAAATGTTTGCGGTCGTAAAAAAGTTTGTGGCGGATCGTTTTCGTTCTTACAGGATTTCATAACAGCATGACTACCTACAGTTAATTCATCGCGGACTTATGTATATCGGTAACCTAAGGTCAGGGCATTTTCTTGAACTCTCCATTATATGTCAATGGGGAGCTATCCAAATGCTTTCCATTCTGAGTATACGCTTGATATCAGCCCAATTTCTTCTGTATCATGTTATCTTAGTCCATTCTTGAAGACGAAGGTGCAGTCTTTGTTTTGTTATTTCTAGAGGGTCAGCCTAGGTCATCCGAGGTCACCTACACCTTTTTGTCAATAACTCTCGATAGAATAAAGACAGAGAAGTGACAACAGCACCAATGTGTTTTTTATCGTCGAGACACCTCTCCCAATGTGCAGCATGACGTTATTGGGTCACCACTTTGAACTTGACCTTGACCTGAGGTCACATTTCTAGGTTGACTTAACCTGGTAATCATACACATGATTAAAAACGCCTTCACGTTACGAGAGAAACACGACGGTGTAAAAATTACTTCCGTATCTCAATTAGGTAAACAGTTATTCGTGAAAATAGTTTTGGCCAAAAATAGCCTTTTGAGTTTCAATGATCTCTGGAGCCTAAACTATGATCCTGAGTTCAAACTTGAGGACATGTTAGCGATTGCAATTTAAATTGTATTTATTTCATTTTATTTTCGTTTGCTCCTAGTTATCATAGTATCCTAGAAAACTGCGGGTAACTGGAGCTAAGTCATAAATCTGGGAAATCTGGCTTTTGATGACCTCTGTTGACCCTAATATTGACCTGAGAAAATTGCTAAACGAAACGGTTTTGAAATGCTTTTGACGGGCTCTCAAGCAGTGTTTTTGGTTTATATCTAGATCCCATAAGAGCCGATTTAGAGGGTGCTGTCGAAACATCCCCGGCCCGAGGAAGGTGGCGCGGAGCACCGGCCCGGCGCGGGTTTACATGACGCAGAGTTTACCTATTGACCAAGGACCTTAAAATATGAAATCAATGGCTTCCTCTCGTCACAAAAAACATTCGTTTTTTAATCAAAAGCTCTAGCTCAATTAGGTAGCGAAACGCCCAGGAAGAGAGGTCGTACTCCCCCCCCCCCTCTACCAAGACACGCAGTGACTTTGCCCTTCCGAAACGAGGGTTTCGGGTATATACAAATCGATCCATTCACGCACGACTATGCTAGCATGCGTGTGTACGCGCACAGTTCGACTGCATCCGCGCCGGTCCAGTCTCGGTCTCGCTCCTAAAGCTGGAACCATAATCTGCTCACCAGAGTATCAGACTGAATAGTCCCACCTTACTGCCTTATAGCCCTCCCTGATCCATGTTTGCTAACGAGCGCGCGTGTGCCCGTAGCAGAAGTGGTCTGGAGGCGTGACGGCAGAGTGTTCAGCCGTAACAGAGCCGTATTTCGAACAGTTATTCTAGTGGATAGAGGATATTAAAGACGTGACTCTTGTGGTTTTAAAATATGTACAGCATAAATATCAACAATTTTCGGAGCAGTGTGGTGTCAACAGTAAATCAAGGGAAAACGCCTAACCTTTTGTATTGTATACAGGAGACGCCAGGAAACTTTATGCCTTTCCGGTGGCTGGTGTTTCACTCTTGCCATCTGACGTTACAACATCAGATGCGTTTTTTTTCCATTTTGTCATGCAATCGTTTCGCGAAATATTGATTTGTATGCAAAATGGTGTATGTCGCGTTTATCAACACGTTTTCCTTCTGTTTGGCAAATATTCACCATAAACATGCAAATAGTCCATTGCGTTTCATGTTTGACAAACACGTCATGCCTGTATGCACAAAGGAAGGAGACGACCTGGTCAGCAAGCCCGGTCGCGACCCCAAACCAAGCCTGCATCCGGTCGCCAAGAGAGTGATCGCGATGGCGGCTAACAAGCGCCACAAATCCACGAGCAAGCTGGTCCACCGCCTAACCAGGACTGGCTACATCACATCCAAGTCATCGGTGCATCGCTATCTCCGCGAACAATTATAATTGCGGTCTTCTAATTCGCAAAAAGGCCGAAATTGACCAGAATGTGGCGCACGCACCAGCCTCTGTTGCGCAAGAGACCACACAAATTGGACAAAAAAGACGTGGAATCACGTAGTGTGTCCAAATGTGGTCGATTTGTGTCCATTCTACCCCCATAATCGGCAAAACGACCGTGTGTGAGCGTCAGACGGTGCCCACGTTTTAGCGGTTGAAACGGTCAAGCGTCCACAAAAAGTGCAAGTGTGAGGAATGATGAGCCAATGTGCCCTTTTTGAGCTGCACGTGGTTCCCTCAAAAAACACCATAAATGGACAATAATGCCATCAGAAAATTATGACAAAAGAAAGACTTCATGCTGTGAAACGGACGGCCACAGATGGATCGGTCTTGCAAATAAAGTTGGTGGAAGATCAGGATCGAGCCATCTTCATGCAAGGCGTTACGCCCCCTCAAACGACCCAAGCAACTCAACAGTGGTGCAGAAATAAATTTTCTGGATTTTTAGAGAAAGCCATATGGCCTGATAATAGTCTGGACTAAAATTAAATTGAAAATATTTGTGGCATCATTCAACAAAAGATTAATGAAAAGAAGTCTGTCACAAGCATCATTGAACTTGTGCAACAGCTAAAGCGGGCGGGGCAAGCATTTCTCCGGTTGTGCTGGCGAATATAGCTGCCGATATGCTAAACGGAATAAGTCACTGCATTGCTGGTTTAGGTGGCTAAGTTCGTAAATAAAAGCAAAAATTATAATTGTCTTTTTCTTCGTGTAAGACGTCAAATAGCAATGTTCGGGTAATTCTGGAACACCCTGTAGGTTTCCGGGACGGTTACACTACGTGACTACATATAATGCATATTATGGGCATTTCCTTTGCACATCTGCAAGTAAAGCGAAATCTGTAGCACACGAAGCCCTCATAAGACTCCCTTAACTCCAGACCGTGCGTGCTGTGATTTTAGTGGGTCATGGTCAGTGTGGGTTGAGATGACGGGAATGAGACTTGGTCGTTATATAATGCGGCCAAGGATTTGACACTATCTTCTCGTGAGACAATGCAGGAAGCATGATCTGTTTTTCTTCTCTTTTATGGTTAGCCATCGCCTCTAGGCCAATGTGTGGTCGTAATCTTAGCCGAGAATGCTTCTGCTTCTGAGAGTTGATGTGGTATATAAACACGATGAGCGATGAGGTGTGCATCAGAACCTCCTAGACCACATTGAGTAAAAGGTAAGATCACTCCAAACCATGGCATTACATCACTTATGTATATAATGAAGGTGATTGTCATCGACGATTATATGTTTTGCATTCAACCTTGCAGAGCAAAGCATGTCAGCATAGTCGTAGGTCAATAAAATTGTCTTAACTAGCTTTATTTTTATAGCACAATATCTTCTTACATATTTACATTTGCAATAAGGCACGATCCTTATTCGCTTTTTAGCGCAGTTGGTTCTTTTCTGATCCGTTTATATCGTACTTCCTCGCTTGTATACAAAAATACAATCGTCCTGTGTACAAGGGTTGGAAGATATTGCTATCGTTAGATTTCACTGAAATGATTGCTTTAACCCGCGCGTTACTGGGGTATATTTCATAACGCGAGTTACTGGGGGGGGGGCTATTTATAGCCCCCTCTGATCTCCGAAACTACTAAACCGATCTTTAAAAATTCGAGACGGCATTCGATAGCCTTTATCAAATTTGTGAAGGAAACCGTAATATTGTTTCCTCAGGCTTCACCGATGACGTCACAGGTCACATCAAAAAAAAATGTTTGACCGTGCGCATCCAAAGTCCTGGTTTGGTCGGTATTGTCGACTAAAAAAAAGTTTTTTAAACGCATAATTAAGTTGGTAATCGGTAATATTGTGTATCGACACTTCAATTACCATTAAAAGCTAAAATTTTGACCTTGGCGTCAGGCAAGGTCATCCGAGATTCAATAGGTCAAATGAAGATTACGGTCATTTTTAGGGTTGTAACACATGTATGGGTGTTTATCGTAAGAACGCAAAATGACTTTTTAGAACATGTTTTTTACATACAAAATTTGAAAAAAAACACAAAAACGAAATGCACTTTTTTGCTTATTGTTGTACAGGTGTACAGTAAAGGTGGTCTTAATTTTTGTCTATTGAAACAGAGACTATCATGGGTGCCAAACCCCAAGCCCAACCCAGCCGCAAACCCATGAACACCAAGCCCAGACCCAGACCAGCCATTCAAGTTCATTAAATGGATACCCCATGCCCAATTGGGCGCCCCATTCCAGATAAGGCATATAATTATATTTCACAAAATCGCAACCATTACCCTAGCATGTGACTTTCATAATTATTAACGAGAAATAATATTAGGCACCTGTGTGTTGCTGCTATTTGAACTTATCGAACACTTTGCGGTCAACATTATCATATTGGATCAGACCTAGGATCAGACATGGTTTAAAATTATTACTGCCCTATTACTTACCACGATTTACAAGCCTAACGCAAACTCCCTAGCTCACAAATGTAAGGTCTGCTTTGGCAGCTTCTCCGTGTTAACTGACCATTATGCTTCGTTTCAGACCTACCAACCGACAGTATGAAGCCTGTGCTGGTTACCTTCTGCCTGCTGGCGTCAGCGGCTGGTTCCCTGGTTGGTTACGGCGGCTCCAGCTCAGGCCATGCTGCTGGTTCTGTAAACCAGCAGGAGATCCACGGACCTTACGGTGGAGGACGCTACACCACCACTGGTTCCAGTGCTGGGGTAAGGAGGGCAGGGGATGGTACAGTGTCTCCTGCGCTGGGGCGAGGAGGGCAGGGATTGGCGAGCTTATTATTCTGGAGCTCGCTAGTTGAATATTCGTTTGTTTTTCATCTATTACAAGTTTAACGACGACGTATGTAACCATTGTATTATTGTAAGAATGTAAACAAATGCACTGAATTGTCTATTTCACTTGCTTTATTTGTAAAACAGTGGTGTAAAACAGCGTTTTCCTGATTCGGACGACATCTTACCAAGACTGTACTGATTTATAATCAGCAGGCTTGTGCTTATACAAATTTAAATGTGCTCTTTTCTTGTTTACTTGCCAGCCGCATCACTCATTGACTGCAGTCGTTGTCCTTCTAACGTTGCTCTGTGATGTTTCCTAGGGTTCGTCTGGCCTAGCTCCTTCTAACGCCGCTCTATGTGTGTGTTTCCTAGGGTTCGTCTTCCCTGGGCGGCTCCAGCATCAACAGCGCCTCCTCCAACAGCGCCAACTACGGCGGTGGCCTTTCCCACGCCAACACCGGCGCCAGCTCGCTCCAGTCGGGCCGACTGAGGCCCGTTCAGGGCCATCACGGAGTGGGGGGACACCCTGCGGTAGGCGGAGGACTGGGACCCGTCGGACATCACAACGTGGGACATCAGGGAGTGGGACATCAGGGAGGAGGTTATCGCCCCGTGGGACATCCCGGAGTAGGACATCAGGGAGTAGGTCACCAGGGAGGCGGATATCGCCCCGTGGGACATCCCGGAGTAGGACATCAGGGAGTGGGACACCAGGGAGGAGGTTATCGCCCCGTGGGACATCCGGGAGTGGGTGGGCCGGTGGTGGGGGGCGCTTCCTTCGCCGCAGAGCTGCACCAGGTGCAGGGTTCGCTGCAGCAGGTTAACGGCGCTCTGCACCAGGCTGTTGGAGTTCTGCAGCACGACGCGGCCCGCCTGGGGCAGACGACGGCGGCTGCTGGACATGTTGGAGGAGGAAACGGCGGCTATGGACGCCGCTGAAGGTCTGGTGTCTGTGAAGATCTTGAAGCCGTCGCCTGGTTCTGGTTAGATGGGCGAATTCGGTATTGGTTTGCAAGCGGTTGGTGACAGACACATGGCAATACATGCGATGAGAGGTATGGCGAATATATGTATTGCAAAACTCCGTCCAAGCATTTTTTTTTTGTTGTTGTTGTAAGGAGGCAAGCACAGCTTCTTAATCAAGCTGGTTTCACTAACTCAAATTCTCATTTGAGCCAATATATTTTGTGGTTATTAGAATATTAAGTGAACAGTATGTGCTGTTATAATTATTACCAGTAAGACGCCTTAAAACGCGAAAGGACGAGCGCAGTCCGATAATGAAATCCGCGTCAATTTATCACACCGTTCCAACGGAGGTTCGTCTGTGCAAAGCATGCATTTGGAATTATTTTCGCTATTGTGTTTTTTGCCGTTCGCAAATAGATCCGAACCTAAAATCGATACTTTGAACTAAATAGGTTTTTGAAGCTTTTATTTAATTTCAATTATAAGTCTTCTGTTTGTAGCAAAATTCATATTTGGGTGGGTATTAAGATGGATTTATTGCGTTTACAGCCTGCATCATTTTTATCGTCTCTAGCACCCTTTTGGTTTTGAAGCTACGCGGTGTAATTGAAGGAAAATGTTAAGAATCGTCAATAAAAATTTACAGACAAGATTTTAACATTCGAAATAAGCATTAAACCTTCAATTTTTCATGCATTTTAGAGCGGTACATTGGTCTACAGATTGGGTGTTTCATCGCTTCACGTCCATAGGTGCTGTGCACTGATTTAAATTTCTATGAAGATGTCATAAAGCTCATTAATTTGCGTTTGTTAGCCAGTTAACTTTGCACGTACCACGCGCCGCTGATCGACACTAGTACATAACGCCGGGCGGATCGTTTCTTACGCATCTGTGCTTTGAACCCGTGTCTTTCGACTTTTTTGGTTGCCGAGATATAGGTCCGGTATTTGCAACGATGTTTCTGCAGTAATTTCGTGGACGGACAGGGTGTACGTGCGCACGTGCAGTGTGACCCAGAGTTTTACCTGTGCAACATTGCCAGTGGTGTGGTCTCCAGCCTGACACCAAATTTTAGCTTTATAGGTCCAGCCTTTTCTTCAGCTATAGCAGGATAATACTTTCTGACACCCCTGACGCGGCACGTGTCACGCGCCGTGCTTGACCCCTCAAATGAGAAAAAACAATTTGTAAATAATCATAATGCTCATTGCATCGGGGCTATTCATATGGCGAAGACCGCTGTCAATCGGATGCGGTGTTCAAAGATATAAGTTTGACCAGGCGTCGCGGTCTGGCCCGGCCCGGGCCAGGCCGGGTCGGCCGGCTTATATGTGAGAAAAATCGCATAGTCAATGAGGACTCGCTCCGCGCTTCGCGCTCGCCTCGTAATCACCTCATAAGAACTCAGAGGTCATTTTCATTACAATACGCGGTGCCGTTTGTTCATCCATAAGTTTGTATATTTTTAAATCTAACTTGGAGAGTATTCATTCCTCTTGTTATTAGATAATCATACAAATGTGATGCATTGCATTTATGTGGGAGTTAGGTCACAAAATCATTCCGTAAATTGTTTCATAATAACTGAAATATTTTCTAGAACAAAAGCTGCTGAGTTAAACAAAAACGTGTCAGCATTTATCAAACAAATGATTAGCTTGCATAGAGTACATCTGACAAGGTGTAATTAAAACCCAGGTGATGTCAAATAATCCATATACATCAAAACCACCAATATGCATTGTATTCACCCTGCAGCGAACAAGGAAGGCGACATAGTGTCACCCTGCGCAAGGCCACTGCAAACAAGATGTCCTTGGGATGTTGACAAACATTATCTTACGGAAATCTTATCGTTAGGTATAATTCACGGATCAAACCACGTCAGGCGCAAACCACACTACGTTTGTTCTACCGTCTCAGAAAAAGAAACTTCTGGTCGAACTATGTCGAAAGCCTCGCTAATGTTACGACAATGTTTAACCCTCGCCCTACGTAAGCTTTTTTCACCTTCACCCTGGCCTACGGGAGGGGGCTGGCAGTCCCTTCAGCTAACTTCCAAACCAATCATCATAAAGCAACGCGGAAAGAATCAGCATGTTGCCTGTCATGTGTGGAATCTAGTGGCATATAACTTTTATTTTTTAGGTCCACGGGTGACCTTCCAGGTCATGTGAAGTACCTCCAATCGATAACGTCCAGAATAGTGATTTTGCTCTATCAGAAAAACTTAGAATTAGAAATTGATAAATGTAAATAAAAAGCATGTTGCTAGACTAGTTTTGGCTACACAATACAGAAAATATATTTATTTGTTTGTATCTAGTCAACAGAAGTCTAAAAAAGTTATTGAAAAAATAGCAGCATTAGATTTTTACACTTAGGGAGCCATCATTCAGTCAGAAATAATGATATTGCTTTAAAATGTTGTTTGGATATAGTTTGTAGTCAGTTCTCTCAAAAATATTCTAGTTTTTAAAACATGTTTGAAAACGTTGATCTTGTAGTGATTTGTACAAAGAAACCTGATGCATTTTTTATATTTTTTATGATATAAAAACAAACATTTTGTTCAATTCAGGGATAACCATTTGAAAGAAAATATAATTTCAAGTTTTTTCGTCTTCCGTTCGCTAACTACCGCAAAGCCTTTTTTCTACGATTTTTCCCATATTAATCGTGTTTTTGGAAAACATTACGTCATTAAAACGTCAATATCTCCCAAACTACTGAACCCATTCCAATGCAATTTAAAAAGCATACGCATCATTGTTGTTAAGTCAGATACTGTAAATTTAAGAAAGATACCCTGCACATGTACAAAGTTAAATAATAAGAACCTCAGGAGGAGGCCTGTCAGCCCCTCCCCCTCCCATAGGGTGAGGTTAAAACAGAACCATTCAGGACTCGATATGAACCAATAAGACGCCTTGAATGGTGAAGGATGAGCGAGCCCGAATAAACCCGATAGCAAGGACATTAGTTGCAGAATAGGGTTGTGCACCTGCGCACGTGCAGTGTAAACCAAAGCTTGACTTGCGTGTTATTGCCAGTGTTGTGATCTCAAATCACACCGAATTTCAGCTAAATCGTTCCTAGAAGGACGTTTGCGCAATGCGCAATTTAATTTATGTAATTGTGAGTCTTGGTATAGTGATAGTGTGGATGATGATTGAGTAAGCGTGTGGGGTGATGGTGTGGGTGATGCTATGGGTAATCGTGTGTGGTGATGATGTGGGTGATGATATGGGTAATCGTGTGTGGTGATGATGTGGGTGATGATATGGGTAATCGTGTAGGAGTGATGGTATTGGTAATCGTGTGAGGTGAAGGTGTGATGATGGTATGGGTAATCGTATAGGGGTAATGGTGTGAGTGTGGGTGGGTATGGGAACGCCGGACCGATCATTTATCTACACATCTCTGTTTGTATTATGTCTGCGACTTATCGCTGCCGAGATAGAATACCAATTTCGGGTAGGGTTTACAATAAATAATTCAAACAAGAAAAACAAATAGTTGATATAGGCATCAATGTCGTATCCACCCAACGGAGGCTAATCAAAATGAATATAAATTCGATGAATTTGATTGCGCTTTACCACTGCATCATGTTGTGTCGTTTTGCACCCTTTTGGACGCTACGGTAATGTAACGAAGGCATTATTATAATATCGGCAACGTGTATATTAAAGGCGAATTTTAGCAGCGAAATACTGCATTGAAACCTAAATTTTAACATGCATTTTAGAGACGGTATAATGTATATTGGTCTACACAATGGTGTTTATTTCATCGCTTCTCGTCCTTTAGGTGCCGAGCACTGATTCAAATCGTAAACACGTTATAAAACCATGGCTTTGCGCTTGTGAATGATTGTGAAAAACCATGCCTTCAGCATTACCAACGAGGGACCAGCAAATACCAGCCTATGATTGGTCGTGACGTCACGTGACGTAATGTGACGTCAGGTGCTCGCAGGTTTTGGTAGCCGGCATGGCCAGCGTGTTGAATCTCATTGGTATCACCCCCTCTAACTCCAAAGCTAAAAAGGCTAGCAAGACGTGGAAAACAGTGTTTCAAAGCTCTTTAGGAGTTACTGGGTACTGGGTAAAGTTACTGGGTATTATTTGGCTCAGGTCAATATTGAGGTCACCAGAGGTCTGTAAGGGGGGAGAGAGAGTTAGGGCCTACTTTATGGCCCTGTGTTATTACCTGTGGGGACTTAGAAGCCCGCTGCCTGCCACACAGCATCGTTCTTTAAAACGGGGTGGTTCAGTGGTAGATGCTACGCCTAAGATAACACGCAGTTTGTTTACGAGCCGATGAGTGATATACAATACTGACGAGAATAATCACGCCCATGTCAACCTTCTTCCAACCGCTAGTACATGGATTGCGGTCCGTGATTCATAGGTGGTCAAAAACCGGTCTATAGCGACCGGCGGCGCCCGCCCGACGGACCGCCGATCATAGGGATATTCGACGCTAAAGCTCAGTTTTCAGTTGATGGTACAACAACTATGTGACTAAGCAAATATATTCTCTGGAATCGAGAGAAAAAAACAACTTGATCAACCGCGCTGCTTTGCACGGTTCTATCTTTGAACGCTGGCCCGCGTTTTTGTGTATATCCGAACATGTTCCCTCCTATTTTAAGTGTTATTCCGCTTGGAAAAACTGGTCTCATGAGCGGGACCTAAGCCGCCAGATTCATTCGATACATCAAAAGTTATTGAGTTATCAAATATGTTCTTGTGGACTCCACAAGCCGATATCCGAAGCAACATTCTTGACCTAATCCCGTTGCCACTCCGTTCAAAACAGTCCGCGATTTTTAACCGTGAATGCCAGAATTCATGCACACAATGATGAAAAGAGCTGCGCATGATGCCTCACTTGCAAGCATATAATTTCGATCCATTTTAAGTCACTCTAATGTTGTCAATTCTCATGTTCATTTGTCAGCGTTTACGTTTGGCAGCTACATACACTCCATACATATACTATGATCTAGTTGAAGTTTACTTAAGTAGGAAACTATATCTGGTAGTAAAGTGCCATCTATTGGTCAGGAGTTATACTTACTCCCGGTCGTTACGACGCTGTTTGACACGCCATGTGTTCTCGCTCTCCGACTCTTCGTGTAAAACTCATAGATGATTCAGTTCCATTATTATTAGCAAGTACAGCGATAAGTGCTAGACAATAAATGATCGAAAGATAAAATAACTGCCGGAATTAAACACGTGGACACAGATACTCACCGCGGCGCGATATCATAATTTAATTAACCTAACGAGAACCGATCTACTTTAACTCCGCTTCCAACCTAAGAAGAGGAAGGGTTGACATAAACCCCTCCCTATCTCTCCCCTAGCTGGGAAACCATTCGAGAGGACGCCAGCCACCAAGAAGCGTCGATGAGTACTGACCCTTGGCGTATTTAAACGCCCGAGGCCGAAGCCCAGAACAACAGCTACCAGAGGTGAGAAGCATTGCCATGTCAATGCCGGGTTTAACAGCTTAACTGGTGCCGCCCTATGTCCAGTCACACCGACCGAATCTCCGAGTGGCGCGGCCCGTGGACGAGCGGAGTCAATGCTCGCGGCGGCGGGAACGGTTACCCGCGGGACGTCACAGTCACAAAATCACATTTTCAAGCCAAAGAATGCTTCTAGAAACTTTTCCAAATATCTCGGGAAATATGAGAGCTATTAGCAAACGGAAAAAAGTAATCGAAAGCTCACGAAAATTCAAATCGACTTATGCTTCTAATATTTAAGCTCAGGTTCGTGGTCTAGGCCCCAGAGGTCACCAAATGTCAGGAGGATATTTTTTTCAAAATGTTTGTCTTTAATAACTTTTAATTGGTTAGACATATAGCAGTAATTTGAACACCATCGTATTTTTATCCGAAAGGCGCTTTGAAGTACCATAATAATGGTGACCTTTTTAAGTCAACTTCAAAATTTGACCTTAGGTGAAGGTCATTTGGTCACTCAGGTAGACCATGCTGCATATGGGGCAACGTGACTCGACCAGACAAACGCAATGGTGTCACTTGCTCGTCTATATATTTATTATATCAAAAGTTATTGGCAAAAAGGTGCTGGCGACCTGAGATGACCTCAGCTGACCTTACATAAGTCACCGAGCAATAATTCCACCTGAGTCATCACAAATGAGCTAAAATAACATGATTCTGAAATAATTTGCCGGATCCAAAGCATGTTCTCTGAAAAGGAAGCATGTATATATCTCTCATGAATTGTAACTTTGATGACCTCTGGTGACATCAATATTGAGCCGAGCCCGAAAATGTCTTTAAAACTTCAAATGCTCTTGTAGACAACTTTTGAACGCTGTGCTCTGCGTTTCGCTGACCTTTTTATATTTCGAGTTAGAGGGGATGATACCAATGAGATTTAATACGCTGGCCATGCCGGCTACCAAAACCTGTGAACACCTGACGTCACATGACGTCACGTGACGTCACGACCAATCAGGGCTCGAGACCCTGTTTTTTGGCCGGAATCACTTACCTTGTTACAGATACTTTTTATTGTTATAGAGCCTTGGTGGACACACTCCCTTTAACCCGCGCCCCACTGGGGGGGGTGTTTGAACACCCCCTCATGTTTTATCAAGATAACGAAAAAACGGCGGCGCGTAGCGCCGCCAAATTTGGCATAACTATTCACTGATTCTTTCCGGACATTTTGCAAAAATTCAAGTTTCGTGTCAGGTCAGGTCAGGTCACCAGGTCAGGTCAAGTGACCCTACCTACAAAAACGTTTGCGGTCTTGCCATAACTACAGTTTTTAAGGGGTCGATATTAAACTTTCAGGATGATTACATTAGGTCATTAGTATCTACAAAATGTATATTTTGGATTTTTTGTATCGGTGACCTTAGGTCGGGTCAATTTTGCGATCTCCCCATTATAAGTCAATGGAGAAATAATCAAATGCTTTCTTTGTCGACGATATCAGTCCATTTCCTTCTGGATGATGTTATCATATTATATTATGTATGATCCAAGTGCAGGTTTTGCTCAGGGAACACAACGGGGTCATTTGAGGTCATCCGAGGTCACCAACACCTTTTCGTCAATAACTCTGGCCATAATGAAGATAGAGAACTGCAACTTCCACCAGTGTGTTTGTCTCGTCAAGACACATCTACTGATATGCAACATGACCTACTTGGGTCACCACTTGACCTTGACCTGAGGTCATTTTTTT
>VOPJ01003746.1:88439-190696 GCA_014673585.1 Semibalanus balanoides
GGACGCGTCACGTCACGGGACTGGCGGATCCAGCCGTTGGTTTTGGGAGGTACAACTTTTTTTTTGGCAAAAAGGTATCCCCTTTTCTCCCCGGATTTGGGCCGGTCACCCTTTTTCGGAAGTTGAGTTAAAAAATTGAAGAAAAAAAACGCGATACTCCGTAAGCAGGGCTGCGGAGTCGGAGTCGGAGTCGGAGTCAGTAAAATTTTGCCGACTCCGACTCAGCTATATGCTTTGGGAAGCATATAAGCAAAGTATTTTTCAGATACATTTTCGTGAACCACCGGTGGCGATGACTAAATAAATCGTGCCGCTTCGACTTAGTTTACTTCGATTATTGTTCCTCGCCAATCAATGATTTTTAATCGTGAGGTGCGTATCGCGGCGGATGTAAAATAACTTAGGTCTGTCGTGGAATGCAGATCCAAAATACCGCCACCAGGAATTGAAGCAACGTTCACGAGAAATAAATTGATAGAATAATCAGGTTTAAAATGGAGTTTAGCCTGCTCAGGCGATTCAAACGGCTCATTCCACTGTACACTGTACATCAATTCATTATTGCTATGGTAGGGTTGTCACAAGATTTGACAAATTATATTTTTTGATGTCCAGAATTATAAAATCGGATGCCATGGTCAGTCATAGTCTATCCATATCAATGAACTGCTGTATTTTCTAAAAGCTCGCTATTTATTTTAGACCACATGTCAGGTCACGGTTAGGTTAAAGAAAAGATATATAAATTTGCGCATATGGGCCGTACTTTCCATACAAAGCCTTTTATTCCGACCATTATCACCCAGAGTGCTCTCAAAGGTATAATACACATCCCGCATGAGTCAAGTTGAGATTATTGGCAAATTTCATGGACAAGGTCAAGTCAAAAAAGGTCACTATGCACCAAATAACTACGAATGTCATGCTGATGCGACACATCGTTTTTTATGGATCATTTTACTTTATAGGTTATTGTACATGCATTATTCGACAGTGATAGTAATTTCATTACCTGACCTGATTTAAGTGAAGTTAATGTCAAGCTCAGTTCAAGGTCACAAAACGTGAAAGTTGAAACGTGATTAATATAGATACAAAAGGCATATGTTAACAACAAATTTGTCGCAGAAATACAGTGGAGACGTTTATTTGTTCGTAGCTGATCATTAAAAACACAAACAAAACTCCGTATGAAAATAAGTCATGGATTAGGTACTCATACTTTGAAACAGGGCAGCGGAGATTCGGTTGTCAGGTGACTCCGACTCCGACTCCGACTCCGACTCCGACTCCGAATCCGAATCCGACTCCGACTCCGACTCCGAGTCCGACTCCGACTCCGACTTCGACTCCGAGATCGACTCCGACCTTCAGCCCAGGCCCCGCTGGATATCAGAATCTAACGCCATCCCAAATTTGCTTTATATCTTGAACACGGTTGTAGATATCGTCCCCAAATCGTATTCCCAAATTATCCACCTTCTCAGAAAAAAATATGCAAGCTCTTTGGGAGTAAGAGCGTTATATTGACGTCATGCAACACCATTTTTGGCGAAAAAATAGCGATGCCTACATGTTTGCAAATGAGTATGAAATCTCTGTAGGGGGGGGTTCCATTGGGTTCCATTGGGGGAACTCAATATTAGGGGGCCGAGGACCTCCCCAAAAGTATATACATCGACACCGTGTTTTATGTTCCTAATAAAGGATTGACCAAAAACATCACATGAGTTATATATTTAGAGCTTAATTTGATTTATCCCAACTAAACCAGATTGTAAGACAGTCCTTGATCCGCCTTGGTGTGATGGAGAAACATTTTGTTTTGAAAGAGGCACAAAGTCAATAGTCATAGTCAAGGCAGAACATTTTGCTGCTTTTCTTAGTACTCGAAGCAAGGAAATTGCAGCTTGTTGAAGAAAGGCATCGTCTCCAGATAAGACGCAAATTACGTTCTGAACACCAATTAAGTGAAAATCGTTCAATGCATACGAAACTAAAAATATATCGGTGCTTAAGTGTATACCACGTCAAATGCTAAACTTTCACTGCCAACGTTAACCAGTAACACTAACCAGCCACCACTATTCAGGGACGGTGGCGAGCAGTGGCGCAGCGGGCTGCTCTGCGGCGGGTGCGGCTCGCCTGGAATGCCGCGCGTCGGCCGTGGCATTTGTCGCCAAGAGCCGGCCGTCCCTGAACCGTACCGGACCTGCTGGTCAGCCCTGGGGTAACCGGGCATGAGGACCGCCCGCCACCGCCCCACAGACAGTGCGATGTCTTGATTCCAACAAAGCCTGGCGGTCCATCGATCTCCTCCTATTGAGTGGCAGCCGCGGTGGCTGCACTCCTGACCGACTGTCCACGCCACAACCGGCCGGCAATTTATCGAAGGCTTTCACCGAGTCGAAATGCCGCAGACCGGGAGACAGAGGCAGGCGGTCGGGCTCAGTAGGCACTGCTGAAAGGGCGGACGGTGGTCGCCCTTTCAGCGTCATAATGTGGGAATGTGGCCATAGGTTCTGTCTCTCGGGCGGGCTAGGCATAGAGGTGGGATGCTTCCGTGGACAGAGCAGGTCCGAACTGAAGCGGCTGAATTCACAGCATTGTGACCGAGTTCCGGAACCGGTCAGCTGCTGCGGGCCAGCGGCAGCCGTTTCAACGCACCGCCAAAAATAGTCATCACACCAGCACTGCCGCTTCTCGCGAATCGTGTTTTCACACACGTGGATTAGGGATCAGTGACAGTTTGTGCACAGACTGCAGTTGGTCTGTGGCTGGGCGACTGATGGCAACCCGTGGTGTCGGCGACGCCAGTCATTCGTTACAAACCGCAACGAGTGAGTTGTTTCGACGTTCACATAGCGGAAGTCACGTCCACCTCACGACAATTCACTTGTAGCGATCGAGTTGCGCTGAATAACACCATCCGTATATGGCACAAAGCCGCACCAGGTAAACGAGGCTAGGAAACACGTGTTTTGTCTGTGTTGGTTTCTTTTCGGCCGCGCCGCCTGGTCGACCGTTCGGTGTTAAAACACACAATGCACACGGACCTCAGTCATTTAGCGTCAGCACGCGGCTACTTTCCGCCCTTTCATTACCAAAACTGCTGTCAACTGGGCATTGTGCTGACTTGGTAGCAGTGCTATAAATCACACTCGCGAAGGTTAATGATCAGCAAATGGTGACGTCAGTCGCGCTGAATGCTGAACTGCGAGGTAAACCGACGCCGCGGCCGCCAGCTTGTTTTCACAGTGACCGGTCGACGATGAGTTGGCATGTTGGCACACCGCAACACCATTGCTGTCTCGCCTTGGCGGCACAATGTGCACTATGGCGTAGTTTGAATAGCACACTTCATAATTCATATGCACTGCACGTGCAATCCAGAATCACCTCTTGACGATTATCCAAATAATGGGCGGCGCGCTTATTAAATTATCTAACTTACTATTTAAAAAAGTCTCTCATTCTGTCTGTCCGCTCTTCATCCAACGTTTTCCATATACCTATCATCATTACATGTTATGTAGTTTCTACACATTAGCATTGAATAGCATCCAAGAAATCATTTTGCAGATCGCATGACAACTGTGTGTATATTATTCTGCTCCCTGCATTTCCCAACATCAAACCGTCCTCCTACAAGTCAATTTAATGTCTGACTGTGTTATAAAAAATAACACGACGCAACTTCCACTGATAATACCACCGTCCGCCCTCTGATGAGCGGAGCTTGAACTATACGCAACCAGCGAGGCACGGGTTGCAGTTTGTGCACACCAACGCCACGTATCTATATAGGTGGCGCTAGTATATTAGCTCAATGCGCACACCGGCGACACCTATAGCACGGAGGAGGGGTTTAGCAGTAAACGTAAAAAATATAGCCGTTCGCACCGAATTTAAAGGTCTTTAAGTCATAAACCACGATCCGTTGACGAGTGAGTACCTCGGTAATATGACGAATAAAAAACGTAAACATGCAGTCAGTATGCATAGATCGTCCAGCGGAGCGGACGGGTTAGCACTAGTCGAGACTATTCTTCAAGTTACCCCTGCCCAACAAGTGGAAAGATAAATGCAAAACTATGCGGATTCTTGCTTCAGCTATCAGGAGAGGCATCAGCACAGCTCGTGGCAGGCCTTCTGACGGCTGTTGCCGACTGCCGTACCGGATGACATGTCTCGGACTAAGCTGCAGCGGCGCCAGAGCCCAGCTGCAAGGCAGCTCACAACTGAGCCGGAGCGAGCCCCCTCTGAGAGTTCTCACAGCTGAGCGAGCTCCCTCTGAGAGCCGCTCCAGTCCGTCCCGTGATCAGCAGTGTCCCGTGATCAGCAGTGTCCCGTAATCAGCAGTGTCCCGTAATCAGCAAGTGTCCGCGTGATCACAGTGTCCCGTGATCAAGCAGTGTCCCGTGATCAGCAGTGTCTCGAATGAAAGCAGTGTCCCGTGATCACCAGTGTCCCCGTGATCAGCAGTGTCCCGTGAGTCAGCAGTGTCCCGTGTCAGCAAGTGCCCGTGATCAGCAGTGTCCGTGATCAGCAGTGTCCCGTGATCAGCAGTGTCTCGTGATCAGCAGTGTCCCGTGATCAGCAGTGTCCCGTGATCGTCAGTGTCCCGTGATCAGCAGTGTCCCGTGATCAGCAGTGTCCCGTGATCAGCATACTTTTAACATTAGCCACAGCCACAGACAAGAAGCTTTTCCCAAAATTATCTGCAAATGTTAAAAGGATATCTTGGCATACATGGAAATATATTTTGCCATATGCCGAGATATCCCTTTAACGTTAGCACGTGAGGGCGGTATAACATTTCAGCTCAATTTATTTGATCTGGGAAAACATTTCTGCCCCGGGCCGAAATGTTTTCCCAAAGCTCGTGCAAATAGTATAAAGAGTGAAAAGTGACTTAATGAACTGAAGTTTGAAAAGAATGAGAAGAGCGTATGAATTAGAAAAGAGTGACTGTATGAACTCTCTGATTTGCTTTATTCAACTTCGCCGCCGTGGTTAAAACCCAAGTATGGTGGAAAATATGGCTTCATTTGGTCCATTTCAGCGGCATATGGTAAATTTCATACCACACTTGCACTGGAATAATTATTTGGGGCCTCAGTCCGTGCTTGAATTTCCGCCCTCGCCCTTCGGTCTCTGGCAGAATATTCAGCTCGGACCTCGGTCCCAAATAATTATTTTCCCGGTCCCGTGTGGTATTATATATTCCCACACCTTTGGAAAGCCTTCAACACTGTTTCATGCATTCTCGCAACTGTGTAGTATAATTCACGTGGTATTTTAATGCCTGGTTTTCTCCATTTAGGTTTGCGATGTTGCACGTACGGGAAATATAATAATATTTCCAATCACGCACCCAATCTCTTATTAGCAGTGTCGTTACATAATCATATTTTTCTGTGCGCTAGACGCTAGCGTATGCCTTCTTATTGGATACAGGTTTGTAATTCATTGTTGCTATTTGTGTTATTTTTTCGTTTGTTGTTTATCAATATTCGTTAATGTTTTACGATAATGCAATAATTCAACTCCCATACATAGACACAGGGGATATAAATTTCCGTGTATTTGTATACAAACTCATGAGGTACAGATATTAAGCGTAAGTTGCATCCATCCAACACGGTCGTCTGACATCAATTCATCTAGACACCGGATAGTAGCAAAACATTGGCAGAGATAAGCAAGGGCTGAACCACGTGAAACGAACCGCTCACAACACTCCTAAAATATAGATATATATCGATACCGATCATTAAAACGAGCGCTATGTTAAATCCTACAACACCAGCGCATCCGGTGGCACTCTAAAACCATTAACAAACAAAACACTGCTGACAACCGATCCCGTCCGTCCCGGAGGCTGGGGCAGCATAGCCCACTGCCCGCTCCGCCCTCTTGGACGCCATACAATGCCAGTGGTCGGATGGCGTGAGGCGGCGCCTGACCGTCCCTGTCACCGACCGGTGACGAGCGTCACTCGGTGACCTGGTCCAGTACGGTCACCGCTCCGCTGCCGGCGGCCACTGTACCTGAGATAAAACACTACCTTCCTGATACCGGAGCGTGCCGCCTCTTCGATCCCATCTGACCACCCCTCCCTCCCCCCCCTCCACGCACACATATACACATATACACACACACACACACACACACACACGACCCTCGAGCGCACGACACGGACTAACTAACGCCAGCTGACTGACCCAGGTGCCGACTGACCCGACCTGACCTACACTGCTGTCTGATCACATGTCAGATGAGGCAGTCAGATCGATCATCTCCAGTTGGCGAGCGATCTTCGTGGCGCTGGGTCGGTCGCTGTCGAGTCGCTGCTGAGGCGTCAGCTGACTTTGTACTCATGGCTTCCAACGCAGAGCTCTGGCTGCTGGCGGCGTCAGAACGGTCGATACATGACGTAGTGTATCACATCTGTACATATATCGACTAACAGCGGATGACTACGCGACCGAGATGGCCGCAGGAGGAAGGGCCGCCGAAACCCTACCAAGGTACGAGAAACGGCCGTGCAGAGGTGTGACCAAAATAACAAACACTTGATACAAAATGGCATGGACTGTGATATTCATGCCATGAAACATTACACTCGATGGTAGTTTCATCAAAAGCATCCACAGACCGCAGTCCCAAATGCTTGTGATGAACTAGCATCATGTGCTGGTTGCTACGGCATTAGTTCATTAGTCTCGGACATTTTGTGGCAAATGCTGGTCACTTTAAGCAGCCTCTGATTACGTGAAACCCACCAGCTACCTCTGAGTCGACCTAGGCGAATCTGGGCCCAAAACCGAACAAAATGGCACCGATACCAGGACGTAAACTGTAACTAATTCATCGCTACACAGGCAGTATCTTGGCCAAACATAGAAGCCAGGTTCTCTCGCTGTGATCTTTTCTCTGCGAACGACTAGACAGAGGCAGTGGCGGTGACTCGAGGCGCTGGCCAGTTCCACGCACGGCCGTGTGCTGTGCAGCCGTGACGTCATCTCCTGGCTGCCAGGGTGACGTCACGGCAGCGGACGGCTCATCAGTCGGCGGCCTAGAAGTGCACCTCTCGCACGTCGGTGGGCGTCTCGGCGGTGTGGTATTCGCCCGTCAGCTCGGCAGTACGGTCGGTAGCAGCGTCGGTAGCAGCGTCGGCGGCCGCCGTTCGGTTCGCCTGTTCGGCGGTAAACTCGCGGATCATCTCCTCGATCTGGTCCAGACAGCCGCGCAGCAGGTCCTGCGGCACAAACAGAGCGGACGGCATCGTCAGCAGCAGCCAACACGGCGAGCGGCACCTTCAGTTCGGCCCGGCACACACGGCGCCGCAACAAGAATGGCGCAGGGCGGCCACTTAAAGTTAAAATCACATTCAGTTTGGTATTCACGCTAAATGCAAAATTATTGGGTAAAATAGTTATTCATTTAAGAAGCGGTAGACTATCACTGTCCCAAGCGAGCGTTATGAGAGATTACGAAAAAACGAGAGGGAGAAAAGCATAAAGGGATTACACATCCAACAATTCCGTAGTCTCACACTGTCGCCAAATTCAGGAGCGGCAGCCTTTCATGCCTATGCTAAATCAGTCATCCGCAAAACACCACGAAGTATTACAACCATGATCCATGGAAAAGTTAAGCCAGATTTGGTTGGGCGGCACGAGGGCTCAGGTACGATCACATCATCCTCCATGTTCCATCACGCGATACCAGACTCGCCCGTCGCACCAGCAAACAGGTGGAATGAATGCCATATTTTTCCCGACCGTTCATGGACAGCGGTTGCGGAGGAATGAAACCTGCTCGGCGGCGCAGTCGCTGCAGCGACTGGAGCTCGTCATTGACTCGTCATTGACTCGTCTGCAGCGTCTGGAGCGACTCGTCATTGACTCGGACCGTCCAACTGAGCCGAGGCCGTCCGAAAGCAGCCAGACTCGCCGGTAGAAGACAGCCCGCTGTGACGGTCATAGCGACGGACAGCCGCGCCCGCAGCACTACAAGTTCGTGGGAACGATGGGGGAGCCGTCCGGTTGCCGGGGTGAACGTCTCGCCCGAAGGTCAACTCCGTCGTGCCCACCAAAAAGGCCTCCGCCGACTCTTCTCACTTTGTTTTCGGCGGTTGGAATTTTCACGCGCGTTAACGTCCGTGAAAGGGTGCCATTGACTCGAATTAGGTGCCCATTGAACTTGGCCGGGGTGACGGTGGGAGACACTCCTACCAGCCCAAAGAGCCGGGCAAGGTCACAGCACCTAGGTGGTGTACTGGTCGACCCCATCGCACCCCATTACACCGGAGATGAGCCGGCGGCATGGTTCGGAGGACACGTCACCTCTCAGCAGCAGCAGCAGTCAGCAGCAGCCGGCCGCAGCAGCAGCAGCCGGCCGCCGAGCCGGCCATGCAGACGCAGCCCACGGCGCGGCGGTCAGCAGCAGCAGCAGCAGCAGCAGCAGCAGCCGGCCGCCGAGCCGGCCATGCAGACGCAGCTGCAGGATAAGCGGCCATTTTGCTCGCCAACTGTACTGACCCTGTAGTTCAGTGTCAGTGCCTGTTTCAGTGTTGCTGACAGAACAGTGCCGTTTCCTGGCGGGAACTTAGACACTTCTCACCAGAAACAGCCTCAACAGTGCAACCAACTTCGAGAATAAAGTATCCAAGGCATTCAGTCCATAATTGTAATGCGTGGAAGAGAAAATACAAGGCTTAAGCTTAAGCCAAATCAAATCAACAGGTGTGTACACTTGCGTGCCTTTCTCTCTCAACAACATTTCATCCAGTATCGAATCAACAGGTGTGCGCCTTTCTCGGCGTGAAGGTTGGTCCGACTCTGCACAGAAACACCATTATGCATCGGCATCTCACTCAGTGGACGGTGCTCGGCCTAGTGATCGAGTCTGACACGGCAATTCGTCACAACTACCGCCAGCATTTTCACAGAACATGCCAATAACAAAAATGTCACAGGAATCTGCACGACAGGCATTAGGATTCCTCAGAAACGGGTTTCCTGGCCACCACATGTGCGAATTCAAGGTTGGCGAATGCCTTGCGAACTACTGAATTCCTGCCGACGGCATATTTTCACAAGGTCATCAAAAGCAAACATCCAATCTGACTACTCATAGACGAAAAATTAACACGCTGGCAGTCCGTAGGCGTAGAGCCCTGGTTCGTAATTTCTGAAGGTTTGAAGCTATTGTAGCCGATTTGAGACGAAACTGCAAGTTAAGGATAATAATATATTGAAGAAGAAAAATGCCAAGCTAAAACATATAAAAGACAACTGTAACGTTACCGTTGCTGTTGATTTGTCGACTAGCGCGACGTACCGGAGCTGTGTGCGCGGTCACAGAGTAACCGATTTCCACCAGTCAGGCCAGGATCACACGCTTATGATTATACACGCCCTCTCTGGCTCAGCCAACGTTTGAATCAATGTTGGTCAGCTTTTTCACGTAACCTAAGACGTGTGGGAAGACCTGGTTAGCGGAGGGCTCTTTTTGCTTGCAGCAGCAAACCGGGCCAAAAAACAGACTCTAGTCTTGCTAGAAACCCTGCCAGGGAGCTCGGGTTTCAAGGGCACGCGTTTGCGTGAGCAAATCTGCAAGAACCACTAATGGTGTGTGTTAAATTACGATTTGGTTCAGCAAAATACTCAACTTTGTTCCGTTTGTTTTGTTTGTTTGTCAGTTTTAATGTCTCAAAGCTTGTTTACACAATATAACCGAGCAAAAAAGAAGAGCCGATACTCAAACGCTGTGCGCGAGCCCATTTGGTCCTGGACCGATAGCTGTTTTCGGTTCTGTATACCGCAAGCTAGCACCCTCCGAAAAATCGACCAGTTGCTCCTCTGTGTAAGGCAAAGCTTTAGAGTTTGCACTCGTTTGCAAATTGCACGTCATTTGTCCATGAGACAGTACAGCTGGACACTGGCACAGCTGTGATTGCTAACTGCTAACTGCTATGTGCTGTAATACCTTTGTTATGACACAAAGAATCAGCTGAGCAACGTGTCCGTCCCGAAACTCACCGTTTCTACGGCGGTGATGTGGTGGAGTTGGCTGAAGATGCCGCTCATGACGTCTTCTCTCCGTCCGGGCAGCATACCCTGCACGGCCGCAGCCAGGCTCGCCGCCGCCACCATACTCGGCGTATGAATGCTGAACTTAAATTCTGCAACAAAGAAACACATCTGTCATCACCTACTCTCAAGTGCGAACAGTACCGTGCAGAACAAACAACTCCGCGCAACTTAACAGAAATTCGAGACCGTCCATCAGCGACGTACAGGAGAGGCCGCTGCAGCTCACAACAGACCCCTCCGCCCCGTGTCCTTAACAGCAGTACAGCTACAGGACAGCAGGACAGAGACACGTCATCAGCGACGTACAGGGAGAGGCGCTGCAGCTTCACAACAGACCCCTCCGCCCCGTGTCCTACAGCAGTACAGCCTACAGTACAGCAACAGAGGACGTCCATCAGCGACGTACAGGAGAGGCCGCTGCACGCTCAACAACAGACCCCTCCGCCCGTGTCTACAGAGTACAGCCTACAGTACAGCAGACAGAGGATCGGCCATCAGCGACGTACAGGAGAGGCCGCTGCACGCTCACCAACAGACCCCTCCGCCCGGTGTCTACAGCAGTACAGCTACAGTACAGCAGACAAGAGACCGTCCATCAGCGGACGTACAGGAGAGGCCGCTGCAGCTTCACAAACAGAACCCCTCCGCCCCGATGTCCTACAGCAGTAACAGCTACGTACAGCAGACAGAGACCGCCATCAGCGACGTACAGGAGAGGCCGCTGCAGCTCACAACAGACCCCTCCGCCCCGTGTCCTGCGCACTGCGCGGAGTCGTCAGGGCGGCCGCCGCCCTCTGCAACACATTCCAGAACCAGCACACGGCGGCGCGGCAGATCCGGCGAGCGTCAACACGCCGCGGCGATAACGGCGCGTCATCCGTCACCGCGGCGAAAGTGGCGCCTCGGAGACAGCGGCCGCCACACAGACCACCCGCCGGCCGGTCACTGCAGCAGCAGCAGCAGTGACCTGGCAGTGACCAGTGACGGCGGCAGTGACGGCGGTGGGAACTGGGAGGGCGTCAGGGCACAGCGGATCAGCAGCGGCTCGCTGGCCACGAGTTGACCCCATCAAGAAAGTCGGCTAAGTTTCTCAGCTCTAGAATCGATCCTGGCTAAACACGACACTGGTCACTTGTTCAGCAGTCGTCACAGCGGATCGGCAGCAAACCTGGCCAATCAGCCCAGTCAGCCGTCTGCAGGTGCCGGTATCGGTCCGACGGCGTCACCACCGGCAGCTGATGACACCCCAAACATCGGCCGTCTATCGAGTAGGACCGCCGGAGGACCACTGCTGGACCGCCGGAGGACCACTGCTGGGCGGCCGGAGGACCACTGCTGGACCGCCGGAGGACCACTGCTGGACGGCCGGAGGACCACTGCTGGACGGCCGGAGGACCACTGCTGGACCGCCGGAGGACCACTGCTGGACGGCCGTGTCAGGCTGCAGACCCGACGACAGCACTGCCATACAGGAGGACAGCCGGCCCTCCACCTGCAGAGGCACCGACAGGGTCCCACTCAGGGGCCCCGACAGTCCCGACTGTTCCTTCAGGGTCACACACTGCCTCCTCTGTAGCCTAATACAGCGGTATGCCAGGCGGTAGTGTGGTCAGAAGTCCGCCACTCAGCAGCAGGGAGAGAGAAAGCCGCACCGCCACTGCCACGTCGGCCGGCCGGCCGGACTGAGGAGAGGGACGGACGGCGAGATAGCGCAGGTCGCAACAGTCGCGTCCGCCGCCTCCCTCACCCCGTTGCCAGGTGTGGCGCGGACAGCCGCTGACACAGTGTCTGCCGGCGGGCGATCCGTCTCCGTCCTCACAGTGCCGGTCTCCGTCCAGACTGCACCTCTGACAGCCTATAAGCGGCCCAGTACTCCCTTGTTCCGCCCGCATCGTCCGCTCAGCCGCTCAGCCACCCAGGCCAGCCGACCAGCCGCCAGGCAGAGCAGAAAGGGGTGCACGCTCAGTGGCTCACGCACGGCACAATGATTACCCCCGTTTTGCCCAGGCCACCGGCGGCCGGGCGGGCGGGCGTCGCAATCAATCCGCCGACGGTACACGGGAACTGGGGCACCCGATGGTCTCAGCGGCAGTGAATGGCGAGCCGCGGCGGCAGTGAATGGCGAGTCGCGGCCTAGTTTGGGTGGTCTGATGATGCCTCCAGCGCTGGAACCCTTCCGGAGTCGTGATTAGCGGCACTACTGGCTCCGTGTATTGTTGTGAACCTACTAGGACGGTCGAGAGTCTACTGGTCCGGGTAGACCTCCACCTGTTCTTGAGTAGTTCTGAAAGGACTTCAGATAATCCTGCTCCATAGGACTGTGATTGGTTTTTAATCTCTATGGGTTTTTAGACCACCAGAATCGACCAGCCATCGACCTCCACGAGCCCCGGCCACCCAGAGAGAGGGACAGCCAGCGTGGAGCTGTGGCCCGCTCTGTCCGCAACTGACGCAGCTCTGTCCCGTTCTACCCCTAAACTGCAGTGCAGGAGCTCTGCCTACCTGCCACCAATCCTCCTTGGCTTGCCGACCTGTCATGCTGAGCTGCGGCCGCGCAGCTCCCCAGCCACCCCAGCCACACGACTAACAGTCACCAGGAATCAGCGGCATTAGCGGCGAGGCAGTGCAGGCCGCGGCGGCCCACTTCATTCCTCGCCGCAAGCCGCATCGCCGCGGCGCTGGCTCTTATCTCCCATCACCCCAACCCGGCCCATATGTGCGGTACCCTGACACCTTCCGATCCTGGCCGGTCTCCATCTTCACCGTGGAGCGCAGTGCACATCCGCGCAGCATACTGACCCACTGCCGGGCGTCTAGTGACCCGTCTACAACTGCGGCGCACTCCATCTGTCGCGCACAATGCGCCATTGATCAGGTCGCTGTACGTTTATTGCCGGGGCTTCAAAGGCTGCTGGCCGACTGCCGCCGCGGAGAGGGTAAACAACGTCACCGTCTCCGTCTCCGGCGGCGGCGGGAGTTGGGATCTCGGTCAGTGAACAAACAGACCGACAGGGGAGAGAGGGAGAGAGAGAGAGAGCCGGCAGGGCACTAGGCAGTAGGCACCCACCGGAAGCTAATCTTTATGGCAGCCTGCGTTCGGTCTGCGCTCGGCCTGCGTTTGGTCTGCGTTTGGTCTGCGTTTGGTCTGCGTTCGGCCTGCGTTCGGTCTGCGTTTGGTCTGCGCCTGCGTTCTGTCTGCGTACTGTCTGCGTTCTGTCTGCGTTCGGCCTGCGTTCGGCCTGCGTTCGGTCTGCGTTCGGCCTGCAGGGTCGGCCGGTATCCGTCGCACAGCTCAGCGAGTTAAAGTTCCGTCAGACAGCCTGTCAGCCGGGGCTGTGAGTTCCGTCAGACAGCCTGTCAGCCGGGCTGTGAGTTCCGTCAGACAGCCTGTCAGCCGGAGTTGTGAGATCTCGCGGGAAGCGGGTCGGCGCCGGCGGCTCTCATTCATCGGTCTGCTATCTTCCGGGCCGGGACGTGCTACGTGCTATCTATCGGCCGTGTATCGCCCACTCGACAGGTCGGCAGCCCGCACTCGGCAGGCAGACACTGCAGCTGACTGAACCGGTATGTCGGCCACTCTAGCTGTTGATCCCCGATCACGAATATCGTGCACCACCTAGGCCGCCGAGAAGCGGAGATAGAGCAAAACATCTCCATGCTGACCGTGATGTTTACGTCCGGTCGACTCTGGCCTCTCTGGCCACCGACGTCTGACACACAGACGCAAATCACAGCGCGCTAATTTCGCTCAGTAAACAGACTGCGGCGGGCTGGTCGCACTGATCCCCTTCCGGCGCCGGGTGTCTGGCGCGGGGTGTCTCAGCTGGGTGGCCGGCAGCCGTCAGCCGCTGGTGCGGCTCTCTGTCGGGCCCGGTCCCGCGGGGACAGCCACACGGGCCGAATCAAAGTGTTGCCGCTGCCAGACACTTCCGCCTGGCATCCGGTCACAGCAGGCGTCAGTCGCAGAAGCGTGGCCCCGCGGGACGGCCCGCTCTGCGGCGACACCCGGCCGTCAGTCAGCCATGAAGACGGTGACGGGCTTTCAGTCTGCAGCGGCGCACCGACAGCCATAGCGGGCCGCGGTCGGACCGGGCCGCGGTGTCCGCTCCATTTGCATTGCATGGCAACCTGATGTCATCCGTCGGCGGTGACGGCCGAGCGACGGCGACTGACAGCCAGCTGACAGATGACGGCTGATCGGAGCTGTCACAGGTTATCTGACGGACACGGTCTGTCTGACACAGGTAAAAGTCTGAGCTCAACCCACAGCAATCGAACTAACCTCTCTCTAAGCGCCGCTGCCACGGCCCGGTGGTGGCAGCGGCGCGAAGGCGTTACTTCTGTCTCGCCCACGCCGCGTTCTCGTTCCAGCGTGACGTCACGACCGTCCGTGACGGTCCGCCGTCACACTGCGTCCTCGGCGGGGCCGCACGACCGTCTCCCGGCGTCAAGGTCTGCAGCGGAGCCGGGCGGGCGGACAGCCACTCCCTGTCGTGCAATGCCGCCGGGTCGGACTCCCTCTCTCCGGCCAGCTGAGACACTCTCTCCGGCCAGCTGAGACACTCTCTCCGGGCACTCCGGGTGCACCGACAGGGCAGTCCGGGCACTCCGCGCGTGGGAAGAACCGGATTCGGCCTTCAGAGACGAGTTCACCTTAAGTAAAGTAGTCCCAAATTCGACCCTCAGAAACGAGTCCACCCTTAAGTCGTCCCAGATTCGGCTCTCAGAAACGAGTCCACCCTAAAGTCGTCCCGGATTCGGTCCTCAGAAACTAGTCCACCCTTAAGTCGTCGTCAGTCGCTACCACCGACCAGCAAAGGACAACAGGTCACAAAGGACAGCAGGCCACCCACCTCTCTGGATAAACCCGTGCAGGAGGGAGGGCTGACAGATTGACAGAGCCATTTTCGGCAGCCGTGAACCCAGACACATGGTGCGTGGGAGACGCACCCACATACATACATGGCTATATACGGCCAACACCAAACGGCCGCTGCCGATCAGGCTATCACGACCCTACCAAGATTACGTCATGGACGATCGTGACAAGCATTAAGCCCTTAGAAAACAAACATGTCGTGTTGGATGGTTAAAATGGAAAGCGCATGACGCAATGCTTGAATACATCAGCTCCCACTAGATACTCCATTTCAGATGTTTGAGCTCAGAGAAGTGTTAAAACTGAGGGCCGGATGCTAGAGATGTCTGCATTTCTCAGCGCAGTGTACTGCGTAGTTACAAAGCGTCCACTGATGCAGTCAGCTGCACCGTTGACAGACTGGCTCGGGCCAGGTGAGAGAAGTATGGCACGCATGGACGCTTACGCAACCATCCGTTCCCAGAGCCGTCAAATGTGAGCGCGCCGAGCCGGTCTGAACGTCTCCGGATCGGGACAGTGACACATCAGAGCGGCGCCGCCGCCGGCCGTCGTGTCGGTCCAATCATGGCATCCAATGTGATCATCCAATGTGACGTCCCAGTGGCAGCCGAGGCAGCTCGTCTCGGCATCACTGATCACGCCATCTGCTGCACCGCGCGTCACACCATCGCGCTAAGGATCTGCAGGACGCGGCAGGGGATAGGCACCTGATCACTGATCACATCTCTCAGCAAGGGAGTTGGCGTCATGCACGAGCAATTAAACGGCGACCACCGGACAGCCCAAGGTCGGTCCGAGCCAGAGCTTTAGCAGCTCCATCGTGAGTCTCCTTCACATGACCGCCTCCAGCTTAGCTCTCTCCCGGCCACAGGTGATCAGGTTTAAAGCGCCCGACCTCCCGCGAATGAGAGCCGCCCGCCAGCAGTCTGAGGAGTGCCCACCCAATATCAATCACATCACACTCTTCTATGGTATTAATCCGTTTTTGCACGCAAAAACCGATCTATTACCTTACGAGCGCCAACAAAGCCATGAAGCCGCGGGACGATGGTTTTTATTCTCGTGATTCGCACAGGAGATGAGGAGTTTTTTGGTCATCTCCTTCGGCACGTCGGGCATTTACGATGGTGTAATGTAAGCAGATGTCCAGTGCCTACTTAAAATAGTTTGTCACACAAGACGTCGCTCTGCTTAAGAAATCAATTGGTATACAATCTAATGGTATATATCTCAAGCATGATGAGTAAACTTAAATATATTTATTTATAGGTCTGGTCCGCAACTGACATTTTTGGCCCAGCTTCTGAAGTTGATAACAGTAATATAATTTCCAGTTGAGCGCTTCAGTAACCACTTCAGCCGAGTGCGACCCTCGACCGACCGACTGACGAAGAGAAGTGCTCGCGCCGACGATGAGTTGGGAACCATCAGCTCGCCGCTTCGGTAACTCCGCTACACGGCTGCCGCGGCCTTGAAGCGCCAGACTTTATCGAAGCCGTGTCATTCCGCCGCCGCCGCAGCAATTACGGCCATCTCAGCTCAGCCACATTGCGCAAAGCACATTCCGTCCAGAAGCGGACGTCTCTACCGCCGTTCCGCTCAGCGCGCCGACGGCAGGTGGCGATCAGGTTAAAATGGACCGATAATTGTCCGCTGTAGGGCCATGGCTTCCGTTTTCGGGTGTGCCTCGTGTCGCAGCCGCGCCACTTCATGGATGTGTCATTTAATGGCGATCGTACTGCCCACGATGGGCACACCACTTTATTAGAAAACGCCAGGTGCTGGTCGTAATTTTCCGTCCCGCCTCTGTCGCAGCAATAAAAGAGGGCCGCAGTTACCTCCTTGGAGTGGCCACTTGTCCTTCAGAGTTAGGCAATGTCCCCACGGAAGTTCCCCAATTACGTTGGTGAAGTAGTCGCGAGAGGGCTCGTTCGGGCCCGTTTCGATGGACGTTCTCATCGTCGAATCGACTCTGTCCTATTCAGGGCTCACTTCTGTCGACTCATTCTCACAGTTATATCCAACAGTGTCCAGCAAGGAAACACTTAAACGCTGAAGAGGTCTGTAACATGAAGCCAAACCCCTCGACACGCACCCTCCTGGCCTTGGCAAGAATAAAGACACTTGGTGAACGTGCGGGTCAGGAATGTACCCGCACGTTCACCGACTGCTCACAGAAAAGCGGCCTCAAAGCTTCAGCGTCGAGCCGTCGAGCCGTCTACCAGCTCTCAAAACCCACCTGTAAAGTCGGTCCACTGATATACAACAGTCCGGTACATCATTTCTCACATTTTCCAGGCGACTGGTCGGCGGAAGCAGGTTCAGGGACAGTCGAGAGTGACAGTGCCGGACAAAGACCTGAGAGCCGGCCAGGTCGCCCGCCGCCTCCACCGGCCCACATGAAAGCCCGTCCGCCGAGCGCGTGGGCAGAGGGTCGTCTTTAGCGCGCCGCCGCGTGACAGAGCAGGAGCCCTGCAGACGCGCCGTGATCGTCACGGCCGCGTCATGTCACCAAGGCCGGACTGAGAGCAGCAGGAGAGGTCCGGCCTGGCCTGCTCAGTGACCCGCTGAAAGACCCGCCGCACATGGCCTGGACCTCGCACCGAGAAACCGCCACACATGCCACTAGATATCGACCGATTAGTCCCGTGCGGGACCTTCACCCGAGGATCAGCCACCTCTTCTCTGGTGCCCGCACAAAGGAGGCGGCCTCCGACACAACCAGAGGTCCGCCACGGGTAACCACTAACCAGCCGGTCCAAACTGACAGCGGCCCGAATAGGCAGCTGAGCAGCCTGTGCCTGAGGTCGTGGTGGCGATTCGCACTCTGATCGCTGAATGCTTTGTTCCACGATCTTACAGGTGCCAGCTGCTCTGTCATTGTGTTTGTGTTGCATCATACCATTGTGTTTAGTATACTTGTCCAAACTATAATCGATTTAAATAACCCCACGGTTAGGTGTCAAAGTTATCCTGGCCATGGCCAATGTCATCCAATGCCAGAAGCCTGCGCCCGAGGCGGCTTCCGTCTTAGACAAGTCAGTTATAGCCCGTCGGCTGCAGCCCCCCCCCCAGCCCAGCTCAACTGCTCCCTGTCGAGGCCACATATCTCATACAGGCAGACAAATGGGCTAAATTTGCCCAGCGGTCAGCAGCCGGGCTTTCCAATTCCATACACAGCAGCCGGGGTCAATGAGGAGTGACCTCTCCTCGTGCGCTCAGTTAGCTCCCATAGACAGGTAGACAGCAAAAAAGCAGCACTATGTGCAGCCAGCGACCGTCATCTCACCCTAAAGCTGGCCGTGGACGGAGAGGTTATATGGGAGAGGGATGGGGCTTGTTATGCGGGAGAAGACTGCGATGGCGGCTGTCTCTGGCGGCTATAATAGCGCCGACTCGTATCTGCCTGACATTCTGTGGCGGGGCCCCGGCGGACGGGCGAGGGGGCGGCCACAGATGTCCTCTGTCTTTTTACAGCGCACCAGCCAGGTTCAGGGACTGCGCCGGAGGTCGATGACAATGCCGCCAGTTGGCGTCGGCTGCTCGTGGCCTTGTCGCACCCGAGAGGGCCCCTCGGCGCGACACCGAGCGACAGGCTCGTTACCGCCCCCTCCTCCCTCCCCGAACTGATCGGACGGTCACGCCAGGCCGATGGCAAAGGCCGCTACCGAGCGACACTGCGCTCTTGGAATGGACACTTTGGGCGGAGCCGAGTATAGATAGCTTGAGTCGGAGCATCCTTCAAATACTTCTAGTCTCCTCGCAAGGCAGGCAGTAACGAAGCGGAAGCCTTCGAGACATTGCAGGAATCGGTGGGTGGGTGCTACTTTGACGAGGAGTGGCGCCGGCCGCTGACCATTGCCGCGGCGTTCTGCAGTGTGTTGTCTGTGCTGTGTGTGTTGTCTGTCCTTCACCAGCTGCACGGAATGTCGTGCCGCTCAAACGTTTGCGTAGGCCACGACTGTGAACAGTTACCGACACAACTCTCACTCGGCGAACGGTACCATACACTGCGAGTTTCACACACCTTGAGAAGTCCGTTCGGTCAGCTGATTGGAGCCTTCAATGGTCCGAGGTGAAGGAGCAGCCTTTACCCACTCATTCGAGGCTTAGCTGAAAAGGTGCCCTATTGAGACACCCTTTCAAGCTTGAATTTGACATCGGCTCCTTTCAAGAAGCCTCGTGTTCGGCACAGGGCCATTCGGGGTTGAAAGATTACCGGATGCACCCTTTGAAAAGGCAGTTTATCCGTCTGGGTATGAATGGAATGCCTGCTGATGGGCTGGGAATGACTTACGTGTTTGACATTCTCCACGTTTCTTGGTGAATACATGGAGTGGCATTTTAAGCAGTTTAGTCATTTGTCACATGAAAAATGACTTGTTGCTCTGCAGATGTCTGGTTTTCCGGCGTTATACCGGAATCAGTCCAAAATCTTATCAACCCGCAGAAAGATTAAACATTGTTCACATAAGTTGCAACGAAAAAGAGCTGTTATATTTCCGTTTGGGATCTCCCTGGACGCGAGCTTCTCGAGCTGCACCCCTACCGCGGCGCAGGTATCTAAACCGTGAGTTTAGATACCTATGAGTATATGAGTGACACACGGTCTATCGCCATGGTAACGCAAGCGGCGGCAGATCGGCAGAGCCAGAGCCAGAGCCAGAGCCAGAGCCAGAGCCAGAGCCAGAGCCAGAGCCAGAGCCAGAGCGAGAGCGAGAGAGGGGGGATGCTCCGCGCCGCGGCCGGGCTGACTAACTGCGCAGCAGACCGCCGCCGCCGCCGCCCAGGGGCTCATCCGGGTTAGAAGGGCCGCGGCAGCCGCCAGACAAAGAAGCCAGCCCGCTCCGTCCGTAGGAGGTGGTCCGGAAGCCCGCCTGACGGAGAGAGGCAGCTGGGGAACGTCGGACGGAGGCGGGGTAGTGGCAGAGGCTGTTCACGGAGGAGTGACGGCAGCCCAGGCCCCGTGCCGTGCTCACAGGCACCGCTGACAAGTGGAAAGATAAGTGGGCAACAAGTAGCCGCAGGCGGCGACACGGCGCTGATCGGGTTTCCTGAGGGACGCCACGACATCTGGCACGCTCCCCGAACACCCCAGCGGCCACGCCCACTTCCGCAGCGGAAATGGCGGACAACTATACCCTAGGGACGGGATCATCAATCAACCCCTACTGACCTCAATTTCTGCGCTTCGGCGTGCATTTTCTGAACTAGGTACATATTATCAAGAAAAGTGTGCTTTGGTGAATGTAAAAGAGTGATCGTGGCTCGAGCTTTATTAGTGGTCAGCAGCAATATATGGCTCAACAAAAGTTTTCTCGGGCATGCGATTCTACGCCTGGGAGACGATGACCTCTGTCTTCAGCTTGACTGACCTGTGCTGCACATGACGATGAAGGTCTGCGCCTGCCGCCTCACGTCCGGCAATCTGGAGGCCGGCAGGTACCGCTCCACCTACTTAGACCGGTGCCAACAGCGGGGTCCAGAAAAGTCGTGTGACGTTGGATACAACAGAGGTATATCAATTCAATCCCACCGTAGCGATGAAGACAGTCAGCTCATACACTCTTGTATCCTGTCGGAAGAAGATGGAGAGTGTTATGCTGTCTATGCAGGTTATTACGACACCAAGTGACAAGTTAAGTCATATGCGACAACCTAACACAACATAGGTCAGATTAGTTAAAATCGAACAATAGGTACAGTGGGATCGCTCAATGGTCATGACAATAAGGATACTATTGTTCACGATCACGAAGAGCTCTGTGTGCACTGTGCATGCCTCCACTGGCGAACAGCAGCCACTGAGTGCAACCTATCGGTCACCATCTCCCTCCAGCCTACTGATACCGTCTCTCCACCATGTCCAGCCCAACAAAGCAGCGAGCCGCCTCGACCGACGACAGCAGGTTTTAATTATCCACCACACCACTATTCATATCAGCCGCCGCTGACAATCTCCAGCTCAGAAGTGAGCGACGTTCCAGCGATTGGACGATAGCAGGCTGGACTTGCCGCCCTGATCGGCCGCAAAAGAGGCACGAGTTTCCATCACAGAAGACGAGTGACAGTCGCAACAGACACGGCTTCAGCGGTCTATATGACAGCCCGCTGTGGCTTATTGAAACCGCAGCCCCGCAGTGGACTCTGGAGACACTGGACAGCAGGCGGTGGGCAGACCGGCTAGCTGTCAAGGCCGCCTCACAAAGCTGCAGCGTGGGAACGCAGCCCTTGGCCGTCCCGTAAGCAGCACGTGGTGCAAGACAGACCGGCCGGTCGATCTCCGGGTCCGGGAGGCGGCTCAAATCGACGGTCACTGTGGTCGCTGTGGAATGGGAGACTCGGGAGAGTTGACCGTGAAAACGACCTGGCACGGCTGCACAGCTACTGGTAAATCAGGATCAACTGCGCCCGTATCTCTCTTTTCACCGCTGAATGATTTTATTCCAATGAGGACTTCCACTTTAGAGCAAGCGATCCTCGACTTAACTCTGATTCTTCCCGAGTTCATTTTTCGGCAGAATCAGACAATGCATCCACGGTCCATTCATTTTGCGAGACTGGCCCACCTGTCAGACACACATCTCGGCCTCTCAAATCACATTCACCTAGCCATGTGACTCGCCCTGACCCTGGGGCTGCCTTTACGGCGGCGGTGGTCTCCAGGGCCGACCGACCAAGGGCGTCAGGTCGTGGGAGCGCGGTGCCATTTAAAGCTTGCGACACACCACCGGCGGCCCTGGAGGAGACGCGGCGAGTCTCGGCGGCAGCCGATCTCGGCCACCGCCGAGACCACCGCCTATTCTCGGGCCAGATCGCGCAAAGTTATCCCCATCCGCTTGCGCAAAACAGGCCAGTTTCAGTTTCAGATGCAGCATGTTGGCCGGCGCGATTTGCCCGAGCCGTCCGCGAGTGGTGACCGCAGGTCAGGTGGCGCACAGCAGTGTCGGATAAATACCGAGCAGGCGGTCTCTCCGCCGTCTGCCGGACACCTCTGCTGGCGCGGCGCAACTGCATGATCGGCCGACCACCGGCCACGTCTGGATGTCTTCGGAGGAAGGAATCCAGTCTTCAGGAGCCAAGAATCCGGCGCCGGGGTGGCCGTCTGGTTCCGGAGAGTGGTGGACCGTCGAGGACGGCAGTGGAGGCCGGGGCCCGAGCAGAGGACACTGGTCACGTCACCTGAACAGCGAGGTATACAATGGGCGGCGGCCCTTCCTGCTGCTGTGCCCGATCACCTGGCCGGGCCCGGGCCGCCTCCAATAAACGGGTGTCGTCTATTAATCCGATCCTGGATTGCCGGTATGTGAAGGTCCGACGGAGGCCGTGACGACATTAATTGTGGCTCCACTGTAGGAGCTCCGGTGACGGACGCCGGTGGACGTCACACGGTAACACGACGGTAGACGTCACGAGCATACGAATGTGAAGAGAGAGGCCTCGCTGGCGAACACGTTGGGTAATTGGAACGCAGCTTCAGTCGTAAAGACTCCTCTGTCCTCGATGTCACCGGTACAGTGGACCAAGAGTGATGCCTCTGCAGCCCAGAGGTTCTGCTCATCGGAGTGCTCCCTGGCCCCTGACCTGATAAGTGCACTTACCACGATGGGGAACATCCGCCTCTCCCCCTCCCACCAACTGAGTGGGTGAGAAAACGTCCCATTTTCACCTGCTGGGAACCGTGCACCTTGCACGGAAACTACAGCGCAAAAACTGTCGCTCCCCTTGTAAGACGGACCGCCGGAAATTGTCCGTTTCCGGCGGCGAGCTGACGTCACAAGGGGCACAACAGGTGGTGTCGTCCACTCATCGGCGATTGTGCCGCACAATAGCGCGGCGCAGAGAAAGGGGTGGTGCCGTGCCGTCTGCTGCCAGCTCGAATTACTGAGGTGTGACGACAACAGCTTGTGTCAGCGGGTTGAGTGTGTGAGACGAGACGTCGCCTCGCATACGGAGATAGAGACAGAGAGTGGTATATTATATGCGCCACAAATGAAGACAATGTGCCTAGAGCTCGGAAATCGGCATATGTGTTACATAATGGAAATCAGCATATATGTAATATGTGTTACGCATATCCTCAGGCCAGAGAACCCATTACGGAAACCTTGAACGAAACGATGAACTCTTTTCTCATTAAAATAGCCCCCACGCAGCGCCAAAGGGTGTTTAATAAGTTCATAGTTATGTGAAAGGATGAAACGAAATGGCCTCGCGCGCGATGGTTATGGTTGGCCTACAGCTATTCCTCCCATGCCTACCACTTCAGGATCTAATATGGCTAGCAGAAGGCTGAAGGACATGAAACTACATACGGATACCGAGGAAAATATATCAAAACCATGCAAAAACTTTAATAAGAATCTGAAAGCTCCCGAAAAGAAAAGTGCTATGGGTTTGGAGAGTGACGGATGTAGAGGATTAGAATCTCAAGAGAGGGAAGAGAGAAAGGAACTTTGAGAAGAAAAAAAGGAGAAAGAGTGACGAGATGTAACAGTGAGAGCGACTCTCACTCGCGGTGCAGCGGTACTCACTGGTAAGTGGCACAGCCAGAGCGCAGGGCAGACCACTAAATATATATTCTCGGACGGGGCGAACAAAAACGTCTGGCCATGAACCTCTGGCGTGAGTGATTTAGCTGCTCCGAGAAGAACTGGTCTTCATCTGATCTCCGGTCACCAGAGGACAGGCCAGAGAAAAGAGAACCGCAGCCGACCAGATCATAGTGCTTTACACTTTAAACAGCCCTCTACTTTTGTGACGAAGCCCACATTATACATTTTATTACGTCCTTAAAAAGTAGTCAAACTAATTAAAGAGGAAAAATGAGCAGGAATCCCAGCCTGGCAGAGGACGGGTCAGATTCCAATTGTTCTCGATATTTTCGTGGTATGGCTGCACCTGAAGTGCGATACAAATACAGATAACGTCTCGTGCCTCCTGAAATTGATTTATGAAGCTAAGCCTTTAACATGAAGTGTGACTTAATCAGGTAGCAGAGCTATAGCATGTCTGGTAACTATGCACTTTATCGTGAGAATATATATATATATATATATATATATATATATATATATATATATATATATATATAATCAAGTAAATAATAAAAGACGTTCGGGTTGACATTTGTAACGCAATAGCAAAGGTGTTGGGTTAGTCTATTTGAATACTAACAATCGCGCATGGTTCATTACTAAGAGCTTTATGTACCCAACATTACAACGGACTTTCGCAAGCATTATATCGTTAAAACTGACAATCACGTCATGGGAAGAATTTCACCGTCAGCAAGATTGGCATCAAATCTCACGTCGAAGTATTCCCAGTCTCTCCGTGGCGCTGCAGTTTGAGCACGGAAATGCCAGCCATCTATATCCTCAGCAGGCCGGGTCACCTCGGTCCGAGATAAATCCCGATTACCGTCTGGTCTACATTGTTTTGCACACAGCACACGTCACGCCAGAAATGACGACATACAGTCCCGACTGACGTAGATAAGATCAAAACCGCAGTACTTATATTCTTCACAGAATCGGAAAGGAACTTTTCTTCAAATAGTAAGTAAATACTATCCCTTCCATATCATGCTTTAGCACACAACTCATGGTAACATACTGACTGGCGTTAATTATATGCTCGATAGAGCGTGCACGACTTTGGACCAACGTCGATTCCACCATGTAGCGAAAACCCTCACCGGGTGAAAATAATCGTCGTGTTGATCGTTTTCCAGCTGGGCCGTGGGTTGCCGCTGCTCGGCTCAGCCCTGCTCGACGCAGCGGCGGCAGGCCCGGCCGTTTTCCAGCTGGGCCGTGGGTTGCCGCCGCTCGGCTCAGCCCTGCTCGACGCAGCGGCGGCAGGCCCGGCCGTTTTCCAGCTGGGCGTGGTTGCGGCTCGGCTCAGCCCTGCTCGACGCAGCGGCGGCAGGCCCGGCCGTTTTCCAGCTGGGCCGTGGGTTGCCGCTGCTCGGCTCAGCCCTGCTCGACGCAGCGGCGGCAGGCTCGGCCGGCGTCTCATGTCACTCGCAGGATGTTTGCTCAGCTCGCTCCGGGATATATAGGTAAAACGGGCACGGCGCGAAACGGCGGAAGCATAAAAACTACCCCTCGCCGGTGGTAGCGGCGGCAGCAGCAGCCAGACGTCAGTCGAAGGGAGACGAACAGAGAGAGACACACACACACACACACACACACATATATACAGACAGACATACACACACAGACAGACAGACAGACACACAGAGAAAGAGTGCTCCCCCTGGCCTTGTGGAAAATGTGTCTCCGGACTTCCTGTGACTGTGCTGAAGTCAGGAGTGGGAGGAAGCATGTGGCGACAAGCCGGCCACTGGACGACAGAAGGAAACCGCCGACACTTGGCTGATACGTGCCATCTGCCGGGCTCTTGGCCACTGCAGGCTGAGGGGTCTGCAGGCCCAGATCTGATGGGCATCGCCAACTGCACCTTCACGCACATATAAATGGAAGGCAGAAAGAGGATGACGCTTTTTCAATTGGACGTGTCCACCACATTATCAACGTCAATCGATTGTTTATCCACAAAACCTTAACTCAGCATTGAATGCATACATTATTGGCTTCTCTATTTATCCCGGTCACCCTGGAAAACTTAAGGTCACCAAAGGTCATCCAAGACCACCAAGGCCACCCAGGCAGGGTCACTGGGGTCACCAGGCGTCAGCTCCAGATAACTCCGTCCCCCCCCCACCCCACCCCCAGCACCCTGCAGCGAGAGCGGCGGGGTGCTGGGCGTCCTGTTTCGCCTACAAACTGACAGAGTGACTCAGAGTTTCATTCATTCGGTGGTGGCCGTCTGCAGACGCGCACCGTGCTGTTTATTTAGGTTTGAGTCGGCCGGCCAGCGCCGGAAGTCCCCTACCAGCCTCCACCACCGCCGCCTCCCTACCGCCGCGGCAACTGAGCTGAGAGAGAGCTGTGAAAAGCCGTGCGCCAGTTCACACTCCTACTCTGCGCACTCACTAGTCAGGTCCGCCGGTCTGCGAGGCTGCAGGACCGCCCGGGGCAGTGTGCAGTGAGTGCTGGGAAGCTCCGTCCTGTGGCTGTCGTGGCTCGCCACTCAGCAGGGTCAGACGGCTCGCCACTCAGCAGGGCCAGACGGCTTCGCCATCAGCAGGGCCAGACGGCTGCCACTCAGCAGGGCCAGACGGCTCGCCATCTGCAGGGCAGACGGCTGCACATCATGCAGGGCGCAGACGGCTGCCACTCAGCAGGGTCAGAACGGCTCCGCCACTCGCGGCAGACGGCTCGCCATCAGCAGGGTAGACGGCTCGCCACTCAGCAGAGGTCAGACGGTCGCCACTTCAGCAGGGTCCAGCCGGGCTTGCACTCAGCAGGGTCTACGGCTCGCCACTCAGCAGGGCAGACGGCTCGCCACTCGAGGGTCCAGACGGCTCGCCACTCAGCAAGGGTCAGACGGCTCGCCACTTCAGCAGGGTCAGACGGTCGCCACTCAGCAGGCCAGACGGCTCGCAGCTCGCAGGGTAGGACGGCTCGCCACTCAGCGGGTCAGAACGGCTCGCCACTCAGCAGGGTCAGACGGCTCGCCACTCAGCAGGGTCAGACGGCTCGCCACTCAGCAGGGTCAGACGCGGCGAGTACGCGGCGTGCGGCGGGGGAAGTTGTGCTGACCCCGGCTGCAGGGATCCCAGACTCAGGACTCAGGGAGCGGCTCAGGCATCACCAATGGCTGCAGAGCAGCGGCGGCCGTGAGGACGCGTCCATGTGGGCACACGACCAGCACTGCTCAGCGGGGGTGGCCGGTGGAGGGAGGCCACCCGATCACGTCAGCGCCGGGCGAGGCTGGCCGGGCATTGACCTTTCGCTGCGGGTGGCACCAGTAATCAGTATGGTACAGTCTTGGATGGTACAAACACCGGTGGCTGTTGCTCTGAGAGCAATGGCCAGATCCAGCCTTTCTGAAGGATATAGATCCATCTATGAAGGATAGATATCCAGGCTATCTGAAGGATAGAGATCCAGGTAGCCTGAAGGATAGAGATCCAGGCTGCCTGAAGGATAGAGATACAGCTCGCGTGGAGAAAAGTGATGCCCACCAGAGCATTCACAGTTCACACTTCTAGATGGTGCAACCCCAACATCGCAAACTCGAAATAAGAGGGTTCTTCGTTTGTTGATGTGACGATGAGTCTGAATGCGCTGTCATGAACTGTGTCTAGACACGCTTTGTTCGCTGGCCTATCAATAACGTATTTGTTTAAGTGCTCCGCTTTGAACGATCGTTCCGTTTATATAACGGTACGTGCGGCTATAGATCATTTGGCCCGTGACCTGCACTGTCGATGGCATATGAATCTGTTGCCCATCTTGCTCAATAAACGAAATAAACATAAACAAATATCGCGTCATTCACTGACTGGAGAGAGAAAGACAACGGTGATGGCAAGACGATGGACAAATATCTGACGCCGATTTAGTACTGAAGTACAGTCGGCAATGTAATCATGCAGGGAAAACTCAGTCCAAAACTAATGGCATCTAGGAAAACAGTGAATGGCCAAACAGCTCCAGGAAAGAAGCAGCTATATAATCAACATGAAAATGGTCACGACGCTAGATTACTAAGTTGAAAGCACGATGGAAAATTCAGTACCGCTAAAATGATGCTAAAAACGAGAACACTTCAAACAAAATCGAGGCCAAATAATCGAATGCTGATGATCAAATGATCGAATCAGTGGCAACTGGCATGAGTTGAGCATCGTATAGAATGATTGCCATCGCGCCTTGCCCACCAGTACTGCCCGGTGCCGTCGGCGAGGCGGCGCCCCCCCCCCCCGCCACTGCACGTCAGGCAGAGCCACTGCAGCTTTTTAGCCGTCCGCTCAGTGATGCCGAGTCTTACCATAACGGTTTACAGATAAGTGAAAGTGCATTCGCCGAAACCCCAACTCAGAAAATAACCATCTTATTTTGCCCGTGCGCGCTTGAAAAGCTGTCCGCGCGTCGCACGTGGCTGCGTGGTGGGGCGCGGTCGGACGGCAGGGCCCTGGGTCCGCCATGAATCATGATCACCCCGCTGCAGCCTGGGGTAGCACTGAGTCACAGGAGGTCGCAGCCACTGACTCACTGACAGGAGGTGGCAGCCTGTTGCCATACACAGGCGCACGGGGCGGCAGGGGTGCAGCCGCAGACAGCGCTCGGGGTGGCAGGGGTGCAGCCGCAGACAGCGGGCGGCTGGTTCAGGTGCTGAACCAGCCAGCTGAGAAGGAGGCTGGGTCGAGAGAACATACTGTCGCTATAGGGCCCGGCCGACAGTTCTGCCCCACACAGGTGCAGTGTCCCATCCTGTCCGTCCCTGATATGAGGAGACGGATGCCATCCCACACCGCAGAAGCAGACGACACATTGAACTGGCCATCACATGTCTTCTGTGCCTCTCTTCAATCAAAGCCGACACCTCTAGTCTTTCTCGGAATCGGATCGCGATTTTAATAGGAATTTGTGCCCGTTTGATAAGTGATACGATAGCAATTTTACCTCCTTGTAGGGGCGTAACCCACGAAAGGCGAGTAACATAACCCATATCCAACATAACCCATTCATAACAGCCCTCCTTCCAGCACGAACTGACCACGGCCGACTTGAGCCGACTGTGTTGGCTGTGGCGGCGGCGGGCTCGCTCCGGCGCGGCGGTCGGCGGGCTCGGCGGGCCCCGACATGCCACGTCACGCCGGCCGGCCGGCTGCAGCCGCCGCCGAGCCGGCCGGCCGGCCGGGCAGCTCGCTGCAGAGCTGCAGGGTGCAACTGAAGCCGGGGCCCGCGGTCTGAGGCCGGCCGGCCGGGCCACACAGGCGGTCGGTCGGCTTACAGTGTCATGCACGGAGCCGCCGCGAGCAGCGAGGCCGCGCCGCGCCGCCGAGCTGCTGACCTTGGAGGATGGCGCGCCGTTCAAAGGCGCAGCGCAACGATGGCGCGCTGCCGCTGGCAGTGGTGGTGGTAAAAATAACCCCTGGTCATATGTCATGACTCTTGGACACACAGTCGGCACTCGGGTCTATTCAGGATCTATTTATAGTGCGTGCAAGTCATATGGGGGTTGCAAGTGGTAAAGTGTCTGAAGACGGCTGACTAGCCACATCAGACACGGAATAGATAGACACTCAGTCACTCACGATAATGTCTGGAACTGTGATGCTGTTGTCGGCACATTGGACGAGAATTTCAGCCGTCAGTGGCCGCGACTCTCGCAGCTTGGAAGCCACAAACAGACACACGGCGCCCAGCAGCTGCAAGTGGTCCTTTTTCACGTTGGTCACACTGAGAAATCTGTCCAGCAGGTTCATGGCCAGTGGGAACACGTCGTCCTGACAGCGCTGCTCCTCGCAGACCTGAAAGTGACGTGAAAACACACTCAGCCTGGCTGACGGGTGGCAATACGCAGGGTTAACAGAACTCACAACACAGTCACCCTACAGCGCTACGCAGGGTTAACAGAACTCACAACACAGTCACCCTACAGCGCTACGCAGGGTTAACAGAACTCACAGCACAGTCACCCTACAGCGCTGCCAGATCCACGAAACAGCAGCGTCATAATAGGTCATCATAGGTTCGTGGTTTTCACGAAATCCAAGTTAAAGGTGTGCCCATGGGCTGCGAATCTTGCGGAAAAGCCGACAGGACAAAATGTATTTTTGGTGTGTTTACACTTTACAGCTGGACAAATGTCCACATTTAGGTTAGTTTAGGTTAGGTTAGGTTAGGCACCCTCAAATCTGAGAATAGTCGCTGGGTAGACAAAAGTTAGTGCTGCAATAGCTCTACCAAAGTCATAGAGAATTCCACACCATGCCGTTTGCCACAAACTAAAATTAATTTATTTTGTCAAAACTATGTCAATTCAGCATGAAAAAAAGAACAGTATCAATGCAAACTTAATAAAATCGTACCTGGTGCAATTCTTATTAAGTTTTAAGAATTAAGATACTTTAGGGTACTAAACACCTTTAAAACTCTGAGCAAAACTTGTTCAAGCGGAACGTGCAGCTGGCAGTTTCGTGAGGACCTATGCAGATTTGAAAATAGTAGTTGAATAAGTTGATTTTGTTTCATAAATAGCGTAGTGTGTACAAAGGTACGTATTTTTTATCGAGATTTCACAATATTATCCTATCATATAGAAGATCCGAAATTCTCGATTCTTAAAGAACATGTGAAAGTTTGGACGAAATTGCACATAACCAGCACTGAACCACTAAAAGGAGTACGGACACATACAACTTGTGGCACCAATCCAATAGGACTTAACAAATACGGTTATAATTTGTCTTTGACTGATAACTCTTATTAATTTCACACAAATCGACTTTCGTTAAATCTTTAAATTACATTTATTAAACGTAAAAATGTTACGTTTAACGTTTCAACTGTACTTTCTAACTGATAGAGAATATATTGAAAAGGCAGAACTAAGCCCTGCATTGATCGTTATATATAGATATATATCAATAGACAAAAATCGACAATACTGTATTGGCGGAGCAAAAACGGCAGTTTGTGGCGCCATGGCGAGGGCTTCACCCCAAAAAAGCTTTCCAAAATACCAAAAACTCATCGGATTTGGCTTCCTTATATTGCTAGACGTTTTAAAATCAATCTTTCTCTGTAAAATTTGCGTAGATGTCCTTCTACATCAGGGAATGTGTAAATTTGCGCCAATTTCAGACGGTTTGGGGGGGGCATTTGTTCCTGATCCCCCTCCCCCTAGATCTGCCAGTGTCAATACGTGCGCAAAACATGTTCTTAATATGCATTGCACTATCCACATATGCAGTTGCACTTTCAAACCTAAAACAATAGATAACAATTATTACAAATCGAATGGATTCGTGCCTATCTATGTGGTGGCCATTTGGGTGGCGCTAAATCATCTGAACAGTGATGTCCAGCATCTAAGTCGAAGATTTAATACATGGGGAAAATATAAAGCCGACAAGACGTTTCCAAGTGCTACACATCCACACGTCCATCGCGAGACGTCCACTCACCTCCACCATCCAGTACGCCAGGATCCGACGCATCGGCAGCTTGATCTCGTTCTGGACTACCACTTTGAAGCGTAGTTACGCATGGCAGAGTCATGTCAGCGAGCTTCTCAGCGTTCCAGTCAAGGTTGGTCAAGCACCCGGCGGGTCCGTGAGTGTCGATCGAGGCCCGGGCGTCTCTTCAGCGTGATGAGCTCTTACAGAACTGCTTCGGCATGGACAGTCACTCCGCTTCGCAGCACCAGCTAGAGGCTGTCCTACCCCAGCATCCCTCGACATGCGCACAGGCCGACATTGCGTCCTCCCAACCCATCTCAGTCCAGGTTCCGCTCGTCGCTAAACACGCTCGCAGGGCCAGATTCAGTCCTCCACGTCGCAACGTCAGTAGTCGTTTCGGATAGCGGGCCACCCTTCCAATCGAGGCAGCGCTATGCCCTCCCGAGCGTCTTGAGACGCCGAACATGAATAACAGCCGGGGCCGGGTGCCGTACCGCCCGCGGCTCAAGTTAGTCACCCTTGCCTCCAGTCAGTCACTGACCTCGTGCGCCCCCCCCCTTCCTCCCACTAGTACCCAGTCTGCACCGGCCGGCAGCCAGCCAATCAGCTGAGAGCGGGTCGTGTCGCTGGGTGGATGGCCCGCGCCGCCGCCGCCGCCGCCACCGCCACGGCCGAGTTGTCGACAGCCGCGCGAAGACGACGAATGGCAGCGTACAAACGTGGGAGGCAGCAACAACGAGATAGCGCGAGTTGCCGCTAGCGAGGCGCACGTCAAGGTCACGAAAGGTCTATGTAGTGGAGATAGAGAGCGCCGATTGTGCGGCGCATAGGCGTAGGAACACGGGGGGTCGCGGGGGCCATGGCCCCCTCACTTTTTGCGAATTTTGGGGTGCTAAAATCAACAATTTTACTTCGTTAATCAAATTTAAAGGCGCAATAGATTCGCGAAGACGAAAGGAGCTCAAATCTGCATAGAAATCTTGTGTAGGGGGACTGAGTTCCCCTCAAGACGAGATCGAAGTTTCGCTGGCCCCCTCACTTTTCGTCACGTTCCTACGCTACTGGTGCGGCGGCGTGTGCTATCCACTGGACGGCCACACTCCCCAGTTCTTCTGCCTAGTGACCTTTCGGTGGTAGTGGTTTGAACATTGGACTGTCTTATCCCCTTGGTCTTATCTTTCGGTTTCCCCCTGCCTTGGATCTCATTTCGCTGATGTAGTCACGCCGCCCGACTGGAGGCGCGGTATGGGGTCCGCCTGCAGACGAGGCGCCACTTGTCCGGGTGGGCTCTGACAAATACCCCTGTCTCTTCAGCCCATTATCCCCGTGGGACTATCCAACCGAGTCCAAAATAGCCGCCGACGGGATGGCATCTCTCTAGAGATTGTGTTGTTAAAACCCACTAATTATATTTTTGGCGTCGGATATTGGTCTGATCTGATGCTAGGAATTAAGATGGCTGGTGGTTGCCGGCTATTAATCCAACAAATAGGACACTAAAGCTTACCAGTGGTGGAACTTTATGAAATCGGTTAGGGGGGCTCAACCAACCAGATGCCAGTTAATTCTAAGGTTATATATGGAATATATAAATATATATAATAATATATATATTATATATATATATATATAATTACATATAGAAACACACATTGCCGGTTTTAAGATAAGGAACAGACTCATTTTGACAGTTTCGATTCTGACTAAAAATCTGCGTCAAAATAGGCACAAGGGTCACATTTGAATAAAAGGAGGACCACCGAACAACGATTTCCGACCGATTACTCAGTTGTTTTTGCATTTTGTCTCATGTCCTTGTCATTGCATTTCAAATGTGACCTTGTGCCGTAATTCTGACGCAGATTTAAGTACAAATCGAAACGTCAAAATGAGTCTGTTCTCTTGTTATATATATATATATATTATATTATTATAAATATATTATCTTATATACCGAATATAGAGTTATTGTACATAGTACTACTAATATATATATTATATATAATATTAATATAGATTACAGCATAATGTACCACATAATATAATAATATATATAAACATATATATAGCACATATATATATAGAATAATATATTACTACTATATATAGATATATATAATATATATAATTATGATATATATATATTAATTTAATGATAATATGGGCCATTATAAAACTGATACATATATTACAATTATGGAAACATTGTGTCCGTTTCGAAAAGAAAAAATGACTACAAAAATTATGCCGTTTCCTTTTTCAGCCCATACAATTGTAAAATTACTAGTTAACTGAAATTGATTGGTAAACACTGCCTGGTCATACCATTCGTATTTTGTAAGGACAGCAACAGAATTTCGAAGCCGTAAAATAATAAATTATCGCCATCGGTGGCTAATCAAAAAATGCATCTGAAAAGCACGTTCCTCATACATAATTATCATATCCCAGCAGGAGTCGGCAGAATTGATTGAGCTCCGGCAAAAATTTCCGACTCCAAAAGACTCAGATTTCGAGTCAAAGTCTGCAAGACTGCTTCCGACCGACCAATGGATCTCTCAGTCCGGCTAAGGGCTCTTCTGAATGACCAAGAGCTTCTCAGACTGGCCAGGGCCCTCTTACATGACCCTCTTAGACAAGCGTAAAGCCCTCTCAGATCGGATGGTGGTCATCTCTGGTCGACCGATGATCCTTTCAAAGAATCAGGGGTCCTCTCTTAGGGACAAAGGCTATCTTTGGCCGGAAAAGTGCCCTCTTCCCCTTAAACGATTAAGAGTCCTTTCAAACTGGCAAACAGACCTATCAGATAGGCATAGGGCCCTTTCAAACCCGACAAAGTTAATTCAAAACGACAAGGAGTATAAGGCTCTGAGGCCTGGAGAATGCCTGAAGAATGTCGTACTCAACCAACCGTGTTAAAGCCCCTCTCAGACCGCCGGGCTATTTCTGGCCTAGAAAATGTCCCTCTGCCTCTCAGACCAAGGCCTCTCAGACCAGCAAGAGCGCAGGCTTGGCAAACGCCACTCGAGCCGACTGATGACCCCTTCAAGCCGACCAAGAGCCCACCAATCCGAACGAGGGCCCCCTAAGGCCGACAGAAGAGTCGCACAGATACGCCAGAGAACCGTATAGGCTGACCGAGAGGTACTCAGGCCAATTATGGCCATGGGCCCCTCAAGCCGACAGAAGAGTCGCACAGATACGCCAGAGAACCGTATAGGCTGACCGAGAGGCACTCAGGCCAATTATAGGCCCCTCAAGCCGACAAAGGACCCCTCAGGCCGAAAAAAGCTCCTCAGGCCGACCACGGACTTCCATCTTCGGACTTGTTAGCAAAAGACAATTCATGCTAAAAACTTATCCATTATATATAATAATCGAAAAAGCAGTCGCAGATGAAATAACAATGCTCGTATACTTCTAAGATGGTATGCTCATGAGTCCCGAAATTGATATCAATACGCAAAATTCAAAACAAAACAATCTGTACGGGTAGTCCCTGCAATTTTGGAGTGGCGTTTTTTGGAAAACATTGGGGGGTCCGGAGCAGCATTGGGAGGGCTCAGTTCAGCAATGGGGGGGGGGGCTCGGCCCCTCCCAAAGAGCTATAAAGTTCCGCCCCTGCTAACTAACAATGGACTTCTGCTCAGTCACATCAGCACGCCTGTGAACAAATGTGTTTTGTATTTATGGATATAACACTAACAAGGAAATGTGGTGGTGGTAGAAGCAACGATGACACCATTGTCCTGTTATAGACTGAAGAGGAGATAAAGGTTAAAACCGTTTATTTCCATGTAACGACAGTACCTACAGGGACATTTCACACAAAAAAAAACTAGAGGACATAGGGTTGTTTTTCACTTCTTGGTGCGTTGCGAAAATCAGATAGAAAGGATGAGAAGCGCGATGGTCGACCTCGACCCTAAAACACAACTTTGCAAGACTGCCAACATTAATGAGGCGTCGAGGATAACATAAAGAAATATACAATGACTTCTGCACCACAAAACAGCTTTATGAATAAGCGATTCTTCTGTCGCGAGGAGCGGCGGCGAATGTTGAAGCCAGTCCTGATTCAAGACTCCGGCTTCGGAAACGCGGAGTATGTATGCATGACCTTTGTGACGGACGACGGTATTACCGGGTGCCTGACATGCCTGACTGGCGCCAGCTGAACTGTCCAACGTCCCCTTTACCCCGCGACTGATCCCCTTTACCCCGCGTCCACGGTCACTCACCGGAAACTGTGACTGTGACTGGGGCCCACGAAACTGAGACTGTGACTGGGGCCCACAAAACTGGGACTGTGACTGGAGCCCACGAAACTGGGACTGTGACTGGGGCCCACGAAACTGGGACTGTGACTGGGGCCCAAGAAACTGGGACTGTGACTGGGACCCACGAGACTGGGACTGTGACTGGGGTCCAAGAAACTGTGACTGTGACTGGGGCCCAAGAAACTGAGACTGTGACTGGGGCCCACGAAACTGAGACTGTGACTGAGGCCCACGAAACTGGGACTGTGACTGGGGCCCACGAAACTGGGACTGTGACTGGGGCCCACGAGACTGGGACTGTGACTGGGCCCAAAGAAAACTGGGACGTGTGACTGGGCCACAACTGAACTTGACTGGGCCACGAAAAACTGATTACCTGTGACTGGGGCCCACGAAACTGGGACTGCTGGACTGGGGCCGCAAGAAACTGGACATGTGACTGGGACCCACGGAGACTGTAGTGGTGACTGGGCCCAGAAACTGGGACTGTGACTGGGACCCTACGCAGACTTGAGGACTGTGACTGCGGCCCAAGAAACTGGCAACTTGTGACTGTGCCCACGAAATCCTGGGACTTTGTGCACTCGGGGCCCACGAAAACTGGGACTGTGACTCGGTGCCCGACGTAAACTCGGGGAACTGTGACTGGGGCCCACGATAACTGGACTGTTGACTGGGCCCACGAAACTTGATGTGTATCTGGGCCCACGAACATGGAACTCGTGACTGGGGCCCACTCTAAACTGACTGGGGTCTCGAAACTGGGACTGCTGAGTCGGCCACTGAGACTGTGGACTGTGTGACTGTGGTGCACTATCACAACTGGCGACTGTATGACTGGGAGCCCACCGAAAACTGTGACTGTGACCGTGGGTAACCATATAGACTGGACTGTGAACTGGGGCCCACAGATACTGTGACTGGACTGGTGGACCTACAATACGTGACCTGTGGACTGGGTTGTCCACGAAACTGATCGGACCCTGGAGGGGCGGAGCTTGAACCAAGCAAACTGGGACTGCTGCACTGGGACCACTTCGCAGAGTGAGCGGACTTGTACTGTGCGAGCCACACATAAACGGGACTGTGACTGGGGCCCACAAAACTGGGACTGTGACTGGGGTCAACGAAATTGGACTGTGACTAGGGTCCACGAAACTGGGACTGTGACTGGGGTCCACGAAACTGGGACTGTGACTGAGGCCCACGAAACTGGGACTGGGACTGGGGCCTACGAAACTGGGACTGTGGCCCACGAAAGTGGGATGTGACTGGGATCCACGGAACTGGGACTGTGACTGGGGCCCACGAAACTGGGACTGTGACTGGGACCCACGAAACTGGGGCTGTGACCCACAAAACTGTGACTGTGACTGGGGCCCACGAAACTGGGGCTGTGACTGGGGCCCCCGAAACTGGGTCTGTGACTGGGGCCCACGAAATGGGTGGGACTGGGACCAACGAAACTGGGACTGGGACTGGGGCCCACGAAACTGGGCCTGGAACTGTGGCCCACGAAACTGGGACTGGGACGGACCCACGAAACTGGGACTGTGACCCACAATGCTGGGAATGTGACTGGGGCCCACGAAACTGAGACTGGGACTGGGGCCCACGAAACTGGGACTGTGACTGTGACCCACGAAGCTGGGACTGGGACTGGGACCCACGAAACTGGGAATGTGGGTTAACCCATGCGAACACGGGTCACTGGCTGGTTGCGGCTGCGCTAGCCCAGTGATCAGTCCAGTTAGTCACTGATCTATGGATAACATGACTCACCCGAGTCACATCAGGGGAATGCAAATCGGGGAAGATTCCACGGCACAGGAATTGCAGTGTCACACGAGGGAGCATTCCCAGTTAATAGTGTATTGATAAATCTGTTTGCATAGTCGTTGTGGTGCATCCAAGCAGCATGTGATGTGCAGCGTGATCCCTATGACTCCTACCTCATAATCAGTCCCTGGGGAACGCTAACCAATTGTTGTAATACGAGTGTGTATCGTTCACCTGAAGGTAGTCATCTCTGAAGAGGTGCATTGGTAAACACATGATGCCAATTTGGAGCAAACAACCATGGCAGAAAATGGACAGCATTCGTTAAACAACCCCTGACCTAAATGTACGCCGAACGCAGACTATGTATTGCCGTTTGTCACGCCAGCGTCCACGACTACAGCGCCTGCAGAGCTGAGTCGTGTATACCGTGTCTGCAGCTGAGTCGGAGTATCATTGTAGTCATGCAGTCGTGTCGCGTTCCAGCTGCAGCTCCACGTGCGAATTGTTAGTGCAGGTACTCGATATACCCACAATCCGGGGCCAGCCAAACATTTCAACATAAAGTTTCAGCTGTTGTCTGTTGTCATGTGAGATGTGATGGTAATTTCAGCTGAAGGAGAAATTCCCAGCCAATAACTTGGATACAGGCTATAACTTGGATAGAGCAAAAGTTTCGCTGAGGTACGAAGTTATCTGCCTAGTGCCCAATATCAGACGGGTTCCGGACAAAATATCGAAAAGCAAAATATCGAACGCAAAATATCGAAGTCGCAAATTATCGAAACTGCAGAATATCAAAATCGCAAAATAAACCGCAGAATATCGAAGTCGCAAAATATCGTATCGCAAAATATCGAATATGCAAAATTTAAAAACACAAAATATCGAAAACGCAAAATATCGAATACGCAAAATATCGTATTGCATTATGTTAAATGGCAAAACATCGAATATGCAAAATATCGACGGACAAAGTATCGAATGCAAAATATCAAAAGGAAATATCATATCGAAGTGGTAAAATTCCAAAGACAAAATATCGAAGTGGCAAAATATCAAAAGGCAAAATATCGAAGTGGCAAAATATCAAAGTGGCAAAATATCGAAAGACAAAATAAAGTGGTAAAATATCGAAGTGACAAAATATCGAAAGGCAAAATATCGAAGTGGCAAAATATCGAAAGACAAAATATCAGAGTGGCAAAATATCGAAAGGCAAAATATCGAAGTGGCAAATTATCGAAAGACAACATATCGAAGTGGGAAAATATCGAAGTGGCAAAATATCGAAAGATAAAATATCGAAGTGGCAAAATATCGAAAGGCAAAATATCGAAGTGGCAAAATGTCGAAAGACACAATATCGAAGTGGCAAAAAATTGAAAGGCAAAATATGGAAGTGGTAAAATATCGAAAGACAAAACATCGAAAAAGCTAAGCAAAAAAAATAAAAAATGTCTCCCGAATCATCTCCCATAGGCTTGCTGGCGACCAGCGGGACCGACTGTGATGTCAGGTGCCGGCCTGGACCGCACACAATGTCATAACGGCCTCTCAAATCAAATAAATAAAAAAAAAAAATACCAGCTATTATGATACCTAGAGAACCAAAATTTTGTTGGTAGGTAACCCATGAAGTGGTCTACATTTGATCACAATTTGGTAACGTCAGGTAAAATAGGTCAAAGTCAAATGAGATCAAAGGCTAGCCTGCTGGGGAGTTAAACATCTCCCTTCAGCATTGGCGGCGCCACCGCGGGGACGAGGGACGGGTCCCCCGCTTTTGTAAAATAGCAGTATACGATACCCCGCTACCATGACAGCCCATACAATTGTTCCTTATTGGGAGGAGAGGGTCCACGTTACTGTTCTACACCATCGTAAGTGGGAAATGATCATTGCATAGTACTTTTATTCGAGGCACACTGTCATGGAAGAACTGGGACATTCGAAGAGCAAAATTAAAAAGGTGAATATTTCCGCTATATTGATTATATATATATATATTATAATAAGTAAATATTATAATAAGTAATCATGTCATCTCTTGACTCTTGCTCTCTGTTAGTGTTAGACCGCCAGCCAGCACATCATCGGATCAGCTGTAAGAAAACTGCAGACTTGATCGATACTGGTACGGCTGAAAACCACTCGCGGTAAAAAATGACGACAGAGAAAAATGTAAAAGGTCGGTAGGGTATTTTTCGGCTTCAGCCTGTCAGTTTGTGGTGACATTGCAGCGCGGTTGACGGTTGTGCCGTCCTGCTCGCTCAGCTGTTAAGCCTTGTATGAGAACACCACAAGTCGGGCTGTATAGCCCAAGAGAAGTGAGCAGCTGGAACAAGTAGGCCATCACCGTGCAATGTGCATGCCTGCCTTCTTACGTCATTAGGAGAAGGTATTATTGACAGGGACCCTCAGCAAATAGTTTCCATTCCAGCCCTCAGATCAAGGTGTCAGTGTGCTCCCACGTGTCAATGTGGTCCCAAAAAGGAAACAGCGCAGGGGCGGATACAGGGGGCGGCGGGGGGGCCTCCCCCTCTGTGTCCGCCACCCATATATAGGCTATTGTACCCCATATATAGGCTATATACCCATATATAGGCTATTACACATATTAGGCTCCCGTTATAGTATAACAAATATGCTATTCAAATGTAATATTTGATTATATATATATATATATATATATATATATATATATATATATATATATATATATATATTTAGGGGGAGCACATTGTACGTTGAGATGAATGACTATCTGTTTTGTTTTCAAGAAGCATTCCTGGCGTGATCTCGCTCAAACTAAGCTAAGAAGCATTCCTGGCGTGATCTCGCTCAAACTAAGCTAAGAGCTTTCAACATTTATCTTCATATAGTCCAGCCAGTGGCGTATTTAGAAATCAGTCAAGGAGGGGGTCGCACAAATCACAATTTAGAAATCCAAGAACCATATACTTGTACAATTTTGGATACGGGAAACGGAGACTCAAAACAAACTGGCTCGGCTCAAAACAACAAACAAAAGTAAGCGTCGAGCATCACCATGTTATTGGGTGTTCTGATGCATATTGCGTTAAATTGGCTTAACATACACTCCTTCCATGGCGTGCAATTGGTAACCTATTGCACATCGTGAGCCTTAACCGTTAACAAAACATTCGAAGTTTTAATCAGTAATTTTTCCCCGTGAAACACATACAAAGAACTGCCAAGAAGACAGGGAGCGGGGATTCGTAGATAAGTTCTGAACCCCAATTTCACAAATGTCACAAGCGCGTGACGAAATAGCGGAAATGTTAAAATCCAAGTTTTCTCCTTTGACCTCTGGACAACCTAAATGAATGGTACGGACATTGTGCGACATAAGGCTGGGGACATTGGACGTTGATACCAGGCTGATACCGTCGAACTACCGTGATTCTGCAAACATCCTACTAGGAGCCATGCCCGGCACGATGCATGTCATCGGACGACAACATTCCAGGGCACGGCGCAGTGCAGGCTCGGCACAACCCGTCATACGGGCGGCGCTCGGAGCAGCGCCGACACTGCACCGGTTAGCTGCTGCTGCTGCTGCTGCTGCTGCGTGTTCCCTGTGTATCGTTACATTTGACCAGCGTCTGCAGCGCAAGCAAAAACAGCACAGCTCTGCGATACGGCGACAAGATGTGCGCACAGGCAACATGACAACGGACAGCTCAACACTCGGACGTCCAAGGTGACGATTTGTGAACGGAGCGTGTGCCGGTGTAGACTGTAGCTACAAGGCAGATCAGCTCGTGTTTTCTAGCGGCGCGGTGGTCCGGCCGGTAATCACTGTGTGAATTACTGCCGCGGTATTTTGGAAATACCGCGATACACGTCAGCTGATATCGGCCCTGTATGACCAGTGTGTCGCCCAGTCAGCCTGTCTGCGGTCCAGCTGATATCAGTTATTGGTTTTGGCTGGGATCCCTAATATACCAGTGTGTCGCCCCATCAGCTGTCTGCGGTCGCAGCTGATATCGCGCCTGTGACCAGTGTGTCGCCCAGTCAGCCCTGTCTGCGGTCCAGCTGATATCGCCCCTGTATGACAGTGGTGTCGCCCAGTCAGCCTGTCTGGGTCCAGCTATATCGAGCTCTATACTGACCAGTGTTGTCGCTCAGTCAGCCTGTCTGCGGTCCAGCTGATATCCGGCCCTGTAATGACCAGTTGTGTCGCTAGTCCAGCCTGTTGCGGTCCAGCTGATATCGCCTGTATGCCAGTGTGGTCGCCCAGCAGCCTGTCTGCGGTCCAAGTCTGATATCGGCCCTATCTGAACCAGTGTGTCGCCCAAGTCAGCCTGTCCTGCGGTCTCCCTTGAATATCGGCCCTATATGACCAGTGTGTCGCTCAGTCCAAGCCTTCTGCGGTCCAGCTTGAACTCGGCTCTGTCATGAACCAGTGTGTCGCCCAGTCAGCCTGTCTGCGGTCCAGCTGATATCGGCCCTGTATGACCAGTGTGTCGCTCAGTCAGCCTGTCTGCGTCCAGCTGATATCGGCCCCTGTTGATGACCAGTGTATCACCCAGTAGCCTGTCCTGCGGTCCAGCTGATATCGGCCCTGTATGACCAGTGTGGTCGCCCAGTCAGCTTGTCCTGCGGTCAGCTGATTATCGGCCCTGTATGACCAGTGTGTCGCCCAGTCAGCCTGTCTGCCGGTCCAGCTGATATCGGCCCTGTATTGACCAGTTGTCGCCAGTCAGCCTGTCTGCGGTTCCAGCTGATATCGGCCCTGTATGACCGATCTGTGTCGCCAGTCAGCTTGTCTGGGTCCAGATGATATCGGCCCTGTATGACCAGTGTTGTCGCCCAGTCAGGCCTGTCTGCGGTCCAGCTGAATCGGCCCCTGTATACCGCTTTTCGCCCAGTCAGCCTGTCTGCGGGTCCAGCTATATCGGCCTGTAATGACCAGTGTGTCGCCCAGTCAGCCTGTCTGCGGGTCCAGCTGATATCGGCCCTGTAATGACCAGTGGTGTAGGCCCAGTCAGGCCCTGTCTGCGGGTCCAGCTGATATCGGCCCTGTATGACCAGTGTGTCGCCCAGTCAGCCTGTCTGCGGTCCAGCTGATATCGGCCCTATATGACCAGTGTGTCGCCTAGAGTGAGGAGAAGCTCTGCCGCATGTGGTGGCATCCAGTAAAGCTGACTGCTGAGGCATTCGGGAGGGGACCGAATAGCGATTCATACGTTGCGAGAAACAAAACTTGGTTTACTGGATCGATCACGATTATGTTTTTTGTGCAAAAGATCCTCTTCACCTCCAGTCCGATGCTGAGCTTTCTGCTCTCTTTTTCTCAACTTCGATTTGAGTCTGCTCATAACTTCTGCAGTATGCGAATATAGCACCCCAGTCACCCCTGTAACAATGCTGTGTACCTACATACGTGCCGTTGCAGGATAACTCGAAGTGTTCTCTATATTTTAAATGGCTTACCGGCTAAGATTGCGGCTGTTTGATTTGCCTTTGAACTAAGCCGCCGACTGTCTGTAGCGCACAGTGTGGCTGGCCGCGGCCCGCACAGGATGCATTGTCAGTCAGCTCGCGGTCGACTGTCCGCCTTCCTGTAACATTGGTAGTTGGTACTGACTACTGCAGCATGGCAGCAACTACACACTGTCTGCACCCTGCAATCGCACACCTCAAACAAGCGTTTCCGGACAAAAAACAAAAGCAAAATTGTAAGAGATTTGGACTGGCAGCATTGCAGTTCTGAGTTGCGCGCTGATAACATCTGCAGTGCGGTGTTGACAACACGAGAGTGGCGGAATTCAGCCTTTCTACGATTCCCACGTCGCTTGGCTTGACTTTGCCTGCGGCCCGGGTTGCACTGCGCTGCATTGCGGCCGTCAACGGTGGGTGACTCTCCAGCAGCCACAGATGTGTATATTGTGTGCTGTGTGCACGTCTGTGGAAGGCACACATGGCCCATCAGCTGGCGCCACAGCCTGCTCAGCTGGCCCGGCAGGTCAAAGGTCACGTCCGTGTTATCGCTGCTGGGGAGCGGGCGGGGGAGGGGATGAGGAGGTGCGGGGGTCCGGCGGAGCCACCCCGCAGAGCTCTAGTGTCAAAACATGCAGCACACAGCCGCGCACGGGTGGTGGTGATGGTGCATCCAAAGACAGTCGCTGTATGAACGGCAATTTACGCTAGTTTTTCAAAGTTCTTATAGATAAGGTTGCGTATTGAGTCACGTGACCAAAATGAGCACCCAAAGTAGGGGGTCTAAACCAAAGAAGAACACTCTAGGCAAGTAGCACACCTATTGCACACTGCATGTCAATCACTGGAAGTAAATTCATTATGTGAAAAATACATTATGTGAAAATTAATTCATTTAGTCTAAAAAATCAGTTAAAAAACTATAAATGTATTGTCTTTGAATACAATAAAGAAGACTCATCAATCAACATGACATTAAAACAAAATAACATATTTATTATGGAAATATTGTTTATCGATGAATGAGTATTTTTCCTTCAATGGGGCCCAAGGCATGGAAACTATCGTAAATATACAGGGGCCCGGGAACGATTTCAAAAGTTGGGGGGGGGCAAAGCCCAAATTTGGCTAGCCAACCCATTTTTTTCGTCGGATTTCGACTTTTACTTCAACTGGAGCCCTACGGGGATTTGTATAATGAATGCTAATTTTAAAACACTTGACAATTACAATAAGTATATCTAGTGCATGACCGAAGACTTTCCCCATTTACCATGTGCTTAACTGTAGCGGTGTTTAACCCGGCAATTGGCTGGGGTTTCAAGCCGAGCGCTTGGCCGGGGGTGGAGCGTTTACTTCGCCCTCGTTATCTTCCCCGAACGCAATAACCGCAGCGAGACACGAAAGACGGAAATCGAAAGCTCTCAATAAGACCAGTCCAAAGCGTACGCGAAAATTAAAAATAAAGTCATATGTGAGGTCACAGTCAGGTAAAAGGTCAAGTGTTAGCTTTTTGAGTTTTGGGGCCATACTTTCCATCCGAAGCCGTATATTGAGACTATTATCGCACAAAGTGCTCTCAAAGGTATGATGCACTTCTCCCGTATAAGCCAAAACTGAAATTGTAAGCAAAGGTCAAGTCAAAGATCAGTGCCAACAGGTCACTATTGGCTACAGATCATAGTGACACATGTTTTTGTGTTTATTTTTACACAATATAACTCGATTGTAGCAGCTTATGTGCACACTGGGTCGGGATCCAGAAAGTGTTTTTTGACAGTTTGGGGGGGCCAAATCCCAAAATTATTTATCGCATAATTCTGAAAACTCATCGTTGGATTTCGCTTTTGCTTAATCGTATCAATAACTGATTTAAAAACAAACTTTCTCTAGTAAAAGTTGCTTAGTTTTACGACAAACTTAGGAAATGTGTCAAATTTGCGCCGATTTTGTGTGGTTTGGGGGGGCATGGCCCCTTTGCCCCCCCCCCCTGGATCCGCCCTTGTATGTGCACACCTGAAACGATATAAGGTCAACTGTCAAGATCAGGTCATAAAAGGTCAAAATTAGAAATGGATAAATACAAAAACAAAATGCAGTTGTCTTATCCAGTTTTGTCTCAGCAATACAGTGATACCATTTATATGTATGTATCTGATCGAAAAAGCCTCAAAATGTACTTTCAAAAAATGACGTCATGAGGTATTCATACTTAGAGAGCAATCAATGATTCAGAAATAAAGATATTGATTTGAAATTTGGTTCGGGTATTGCGCATATGTGGTTCTCTAACTTTTGAAAATATAAAAAATGTTGATTTGGAGGGGATTTAGGTTTTGGGGGGGGGAATTTTTTATCCGAGATGACCATTTTCTATCTCTTGTCATTTGCTATTTATTGACGTTTTTTAATTGCATTTTGCTTAAAGGGACTGTCCCACCTTCAAAAAAATTGTCAAATGTACGTCGTTTGTGGTGCAAAATATGAAGTAATGCTGCTTGAAGCCGATTCATGACATTTGTTTCTCAACGAACAGGGCTCAATTTCATAAAAAATAGTTTTAATATTTGAGCTGAAATGACGTCATAGTGAAGGAATTTTTTGGAAAAAAAAGAAAACCTTCACGCTGTTATAAGTAGGACTATTGTATGGCTAATCATGGCCAAATGTAAAAACAAGTCGACTGTAATCAACATTTAGCAAGAGAGACTTACGACATCGGCTCACGGCCACCATTCAAAATGCAATTGGGGGCTGGCGATGTTTACAGATTGGCAAAATCAAACTCCGAATTTCTTGTGATTCGACGCTCAGTGGTCGTTTTAAGCTTATAGCATACATAATTTCAATGCCAAGCACGCAAAATGGCTATCTCAACTCAAATATTATGTTAAGGTGGGACAGTCCCTTTAAGGAATGGTCTTTGTATAGCCTGTTAGAGTTTAGCTGATGTATGCGTCAAAGTCGTGTGTAGTGACGTCACTAAATGTAATATAACGCGAACAATAATAGTTGAAATTGCCTAATTTTTGCACTGAAGATGACAAATTGATGTAGGTTAAGGTACCAAAAGTTTCTCGTTGGTAACACTGTTCATTTTTGAACTATTGTGAAAATCTCTCAGGGGGCGTTTTTCGCCCCCCCCCCCCCCCGCCAATGGCGGGTTAACGTAGCAACAACGAGAAAAAAAAAACAATCGACAGCCATTGAAAATTCGCAACTAACGAAATTGTCCTAAAACTTGACCTTAGTTAAGGCTCTATAGGTCATAAAAGTAATATTTTTTTCTTATTTCTTTTTTATCTATAAAGCATCACGCAATATTGTTTTTACGCCATCGGTGGTTTGTCTCATCAAGGCGCCTATTGAAATGTCTTTAATTTTCATCACGTTAGGTCAACTTTAAAAAATGAACTGCAGGTCAAGGTCAAGTGGTGGACCCACGTAAGTCATGGCTGCATATCAGAAGACGTGTCTCTTGGCCCACCCCGTTGTATTTGGACGACAAAACTCATTTGAAGGCATTTTGACGTTTAAGAAGAGATTTGTAAGCTACTGAAAAGGCGATCCTGGGGAGTTCGCCCACGCCCCCTTCCCCTGGTGGCGACGACCCTGGCTTTTTGCATCAGGTTAATTAGCACAGAATCCTCGCTGACAAATTAAAAAAAAATGTAAAGTACACATGAAGTAATAAGTGTGAATGTTTGCAATAATTTTTCAAAAAAAAACTCACACTTTTCGATGGGTTAATATATTTGTTTACGGAACGTTAAGATCAGCAACGCCAAAGTTGGGGGGCGCCGCCCCCGCGGTCTCAAAGTTGGGGGGCAAGCGCCTCCGCTGCCCTCCCCCTGTTCCCGGGCCTATGTAGATATAACTATATTGCGCATAATAAACAATTAATGCGTATACAAGACACATTAACGACGAAATTGCCCTACATAATGAGGTCCTTAGGTATCGAAAGCTTATTTCCTCTCTGCATGAACCACAACGTAAGTACTGGTCGGATTGTCTACTTGCGCCAGTTTTGTCACAGCAGTAGAGTTGAGGCTCCCTGCCTCCCATAAAGAAAGCCACAAAATAATATAAAACAAGCATGATATGTATTTTGGGGGACTCAATAGATAGCTTATCTTATACCTACTACTTAGCGTGAAATGCAACAAATTTTTAATCCCAGATGAAAATAATGGAAAAATGCTTAGTTCCACGACCAAAAAAATCGTCGTATAGGTGTTGCGTTTAAAAATGTCATTATATGCATCCCAATCCGAAATTACGTCACGTGATGTCGCACACCTGGATTTTTCAGCCGGCGCCGTATAGACATTATGTTAGCGGGGTGCACCTGAAGGTTGGTTTCTCTCCCTCTCTCTCTCTCTCTCTCTCTCTCTCTCTCTCTCTCTCTCTCTCTCTCTCTCCTCTCTACTCTCTCTCTCTCTCTCTCTCTCTCTCTCGCTTCTGCTCTCGCTCCTGCTCTCGCTCTCGCTCTCGCTCTCGCTCTCGCTCTCGCTCTCGCTCTCGCTCTCGCTCTCGCTCTCGCTCTCGCTCTCGCTTCTCGCCTTCGCTCTTAGCTATCGCTGCTCGCTCTCCCGCTCTGCTCCTCGCTCTCTGCTCTCGGCTCTCGGCTCTCGCCTCTCGCTCTCGCTCTCGCTCTCGCTCTCTGCTCTCCGCTCTCAGCTCTCGGCCTCTCCGCTCTCGCTTTCATCGCTTCTCGCTCTCGCTCTCGCTCTCGCTCTCGCTCTCAGGCTCTCGCTTCTGCTCTCGCTCTCTCTCTCTCTCTCTCTCTCTCTCTCCTCCTCTCTCCTCTCTCTCTCTCTTCTCTCGTCTCTCTCTCTCTCTCTCTCTCTCTCTATCTCTCTCGCTCTCTCGCTCTCTCGCTCTCTCTCTCGCGCTCTCTCTCTCTCTCTCTCTCTCTCTCTCTCTCTCTCTCTCTCTCTCTCTCTCTCTCTCTCTCTCTCTCTTCCAGAGGCGGATGCAATGATGTGATGCTGTTGAGGGTTTTAGCGCGCCAGGAGACTGAGGAGCAGCTTTCTCACGGCTGGCGACCGAAGCCGTGCCGCTGGTTTATGGCTGTATAGTCCCTGAGTCACGCTGAGCTGGTCTCCAGAGCCGGTAGGTATATTACGACCACAAGCATTCCTCACCCTATATTTTCAGAATGGTCATGACAAACAAACATCGGAAGGATGAGTCATTCTTCAAGCTAAGTTCAGCCAGAAATTGTTGCAGCGTGTTACAGGCTCGTTTTTGCATCATCACTGGACCCGATTTTGAAATTGTTGCACGCCATTAATCACAACCAGAAATAATGTGTTTTACCGGCACACGTGAACATACAACATTTGGCTTCAATTCAAAGCAAATGTCAAACTCACATTTCCTTTGGTTTTAGCTTGCATTGTGTATGCTCCCATCGATCCCATCAGTTCTAAATGAAAGTTTGTTTTCCTGGTTTCACTAAGCAAAACTCGGTGCCATATCTTTACGTGATACACCACAAAAAGTACGAGAATGTGCTATTAACGAGCTATATTTCATTTCTGCATTAGTTTAAAAGCCAGATGTAAGATAGCAGTGAAGGAAAAAATCACAAATGCAATTCGAAGAAGTAAAGTTTCCGAACTGTTCTTCCTCAAGTTCAAGAAGCAATCAGCCGACTGTTTCACCATATACCATACTGCTTAACCCGCGTCCCACAGGGGGGTGTTTGACCCCCCCTGTGGTTTTATCGATATAACGAAAAACGGCGGCACGTAGCGCCGCCAAATTTGGCATAACTTATCATTGATCCTTTCCGCACATTTGGCAAAAATTCAAGTTTTGTGTCGGATTAGGTCAGGTCACCAGGTCAGGTCAAGTGACCCCACCTCCCAAAAAGTTTGTGGTCGTGACATGACCACAGTTTCTAAGGTATCGATATCAATCTTTTATGATTGCATTAAGTCATTAGTATCTAAAAAAATGTTTATCTCGGATTTTTTATATCGGTGACCTGAGGTCTGGTCAATTTTGTGACCTCCCCATTATAAGTCAATGGAGAAATATGCAAATGCTTTTTTTCGAGGCTATCAGTCCATTTCCTTCTGGATAATGTCATCATAGCCCATAGGATATTATGTATTATCTAAGTGCAGATTTTGTTCCGTGACTCATGAAAGGTCATCTGAGGCAATCCGAGGTCACCAACACCTTTTCGTCAATAACTCTGGACATAATGCAGATAGAGAAGTGCAGCTTTCACCAATGTGTTTTTCTTGTTGAGACACGTCTCCTAATATGCAACATGACCTACTTGGGTCACCACTTGACCTTGACCTGGCTATTTTTTAAGTTGACCTAACATGGTAAAAATTCACAAATTTAAGAATGCCTTGACGAGATTAACACGATGGCGTAAACAATATTGCGTTATCTTCATTAGGTAAGAGGTTATTTGCGAAAATATTTTTTGCAAAAAAAAATGTTATGACCTTTAAAGCCTAAACTATTGACCTGAGGTCAAATTTGAGGACAACTAGGTCGATTGCAAATGTCAATGGCTGGCGATTGTTTGATGGCCGTTTGTTTCTAGATAGCATAGTTCCCGAGGGATTTGGGGGTTTCTGGAGCGATGTCCTAAGAATGGAAAATTGACCTTCGATGACCTCTGGTGACCTGAATTTTGACGAGAGCGAAAAAATGTCATTGTTTCAAAATAGTTTTTGATGACAGTTCGAACAGTGTTTTTTTTTTCTACGTGCCATAGGAGTCGAGTTAGAAGGGGCGTGTTCAAACACCCCCCCCCCCCCAGTAGGACGCGGGAAATGCAGATTGCCCAGTGGGGCGCGGGAAATTGCAGAGCCCCAGTAGGGCCGGGGAAATGCAGAGGCCCAGTGGGGCGCGGGAAAAATGCAGAGGCCCAGTAGGGCGCGGAAATGCGAGGCCTGTGGGGGCGCGGAAAATGCAGAGGCCCAGTGGCAATGCAGAGGCCCAGTGGGGCGTGGAAATGCCCAAGGCCCAGTGGGGCGTGGGAAATGTAGAGGCCCAGTGGGGCGCGGAAGATGCAGAGGCCCAGTAGGGCGCGGGAATGCAAGTGGCCCAGTGGGGCCGGGAAATGCATGAGGCCCAAGTGGGCGCGGCAATGCAGAGGCCCAGTGGGGCGCGGAAATGCAGAGGCCCAGGTAAGGGCGTGGGAAAATGCAAAGGCCCCAGTGGGCCGTTGGGAAATGTAGAGGCCCACCAAACAGGCCCAGTAAGCGCGAAATGCCAGTGGCAGTGGGGCGCGGGAAATGCAGAGGCCTAGTGGGGCGCGGGAAAATGCAGAGGCCAGGCGTGAATACAGAGCCGCGAACGCTTTAAACGACTGCTTACTGCAAAACAATACACATAATTATAGTTTAGGGCTTTTAGGAAGAACCAAAAAATGAACAGTTTATAATTAATTCTGACAATAAACTTAATCACCTGGGATAAATATGCGTATTGACATTTGAAGCTCAATTATCAGACCGGTTCTATTGTGTTTTTACTGTGTATAAGATTCTGCATTTTGTTTGATATTTTTTGCAATTTCGTCACACAAATATAATCTTGACTTTAGGTGCGTGATTATCCAGGCAAGTTCACCAGTTATATTTTAGTGTAAGGTTTTCCTGATAATTGTATGCACTGTCAAGATTCAATAATGTTGCACATTTCATCCTTATGGCAAATGTAAATGTGCAACTTGTTAAAAATGTGAATATTGTGTGACGATACGGACCCCCAACTATGGTTAAGATAGGCTACAATTGTGTCACCTCATAGAGGATGTGACAGTCGAGCGCCAAAGATACACAGCTGATGACAGCGTATAAGGCGTCCGATCAAACGGCGCTGTCCCAGCCGCCACCTCACAAGATTCCGACGACCTGACTCCGGATGTCCAACATAACAGGGCGCGAGCGTTACCAATCGATCCATCATTTCGGCCAATTCGTGGATGACGACTGGTCAGCTTCGGTCAGGAATGTGCTGCTCAAATTCGATCAAGAGCGCCGTCCGCGTCGGTGCGAGGCGGACCGACGCCGCCCGGGCCGCCCGGAGCCGCCCACGCCGCCCACGCCGCCCGGAGCCACCTGACGCCGCACATACCGCCGCCATGTCGGCTGTCATTGGGTGACATCGGGCTGATGCCATCTCTGAGGCGGCATCGCCGCAACACAGCGAATATCCACCAGCTGAAAAATGACGCTGAAGCCGCGGATGATGTGTCGTCAGCGGAAAGGGCAGCTCAGGCGTGGGCCGTCTGGCGCAGGTTTGAAGCCCTGGTCGAGCTGCTGTAGGTCGACGGAGGCAAGATTACTTTACGGACGGAGGGACATTCCCCGTAGCCTTACTGCAGTGATGGGCCCTTACCAGCTGTTATCGCAGCGTTGCAGGCCGGTGCAGTCAAGGCCAGGGAATGAATGGGCGGACCGGCCTTCAGTGCAGCGCAGACGCCGCCGCCGGCAGGAGGCCCCGCTCTCCGGGCGGGTTCTGCAGAGGCCGCTTTGCACTGAATACGCCCGCCGGCTGGCCTGCATACCATTTTGTCAGTGATGGCAGGAGGTAACACATGTGCTCAAGGGCGGATCCAGGATGTTTAGGAGGGAGGGGGGCGCAGGTCAATTTAGGGGCGCCTTCCAACAACTTGGTGGTCTGAGGAGCGCCCTGTAATTCTGATAGGGGCGCCAACGTGGTCTGAGGGGCGCCCTGTATAGGGACGCTGAGTACTCACAGCCTGTCATGGCCGTGGGACGGCCTGTCTTCTGGCGGGGGAGGGCCGCAGCCCGCTGTCACCCCCTGGATCCGCCCCTGCATGTGGTGCCTCGCAATCGGTGGATATCAACTATCAAGTGTCTTGCTAATTGCTTACTGAATGAAAATGGCCAATCAATACATCAGATACTGCGGATACTATTGGCCTACCCTGGGATTGCTTTAGTCCTTGCTGTATTTTGCAATATCCGTCGGTATACGTTGAAATATCCCACACCAAAGATTGTCAAAAAAATCATCATGTGTAATGTCGTAAGTGACTGACTGGTAAGTAGTTCTGCACTGCAGTTCAGAAACACTTAGGGGAAATGTTCCGATTAGCGACCCCCTTAGGTTGAAGCGCGCTGGTGCTTATGCTGTCATTGTCACGACTTTGGAAACTTGTTTTTAACGGGAAGATGAACATTTGTCTAACTAATATGGTCTTAGCTTATTACCATGCATGTTATGATACTCGCAAATATGCGATCTAAACCCTGCAAAAACGAAATAGGGAACGTTGTTCCCATGTTGCGGACCGGGGATGAATAAATCATCCCAACTTTACGCCCTATGTATGTATTTTGGCTTTTTATAGGTTCAATTTCACTCCTTTTGGGGCAGAGTCAAAATTCAAAAAACAGGCGTTCTCGGTCGTAACGAGAAGGAAACCATTGGTGCCAGTTTTAAGCTACTGGCAGCGGCTACCTCTGAAGACATCCGGTGCAAAAGGGAAATGAAATGTTCCGAATCTAAGTCAGCATAGAAATTAACCGACACACCTATGCAACGGAAACCGACAGCAAAAATAAACAGTATAATTATACAAATTACGAAAAAATAACTTAATCAAAGAAGTACTGCAGTGGTAAAAACGCTCTATTAAGGCGTTAAACGGCGTAAGCAAAGACACGTGTTTTCTTTCAGCACACCTGCAGTGGCACCATCATATATAACACAACATGCAGAAAAGGTTTAACGGTAAAACGCACATGGCCGATTTAGTCATGCATGTTTTGAAGTTGTATTTGGTGTCAATTTCTTTGTAAGTTGGGAGGTTTCAAATTGGGAGAGGTCGCTAATAGGAACATTTCCCCTATCCAGTCGCAGTCAGCTGTCAGATAACACAAAATTGACAAGCATGATACTCTCCCAATAGCAGAGACGGATCCAGGGGGACAAAATAAGCAATTACCCCCAAGCGAAAAGTCGGTGGGCAAAGGTATGTTTCTGCCCCCCAAGCTGGAGTAAAGTTACCTTTTTGTCTTTCCAAAATGCATTTTAGCTGTTTTTAACAACATATATGACAATACAATATGCACTGCTGCAAATTGCAATAAACGAGTGATTGATCGACCCGACGCACATAAGGATAAATCGGTCTTATGGGTGTCCATAATTTCTTTTTCTGGAAAAAATGTGATGTGAGGTTCAGTTGTAAACGGATTTCTAAAAAAGAAAAAAACATTCAATAGGCATCTTCCTCGTGCATCCTATTCTGAGTATACACAGAGTATCATAAAATCAGAGGCGTCACTGGGAGTAATACAATGGGGAGGTATTATTCTGCCTACGGTGCTCGTGACATCCTACAAATGCGTTTGAAGATAATGATGGATACGCATTTTGCGTTGAAAAATATTATGAATAGAGTATTTCAATCCAAAGTTCGGACGTTTGTGTGCAGTTGCAGATGTAATGCATTGCCAAAATATTGAATAGGGGGGCAAAAAACGCAAAATTTTAGAGGTATTTTTTATTCAACACAGCTGTCAGGTCTTTTGACTGTATTTTAACGCAAGTAATGGGGAATTAATAGAGATTGAATTGTAAAATTGACATATGGCGGTAGTTGTTGTCAATTCAGAAAATCATAGGCGTTTGCAGGTCACTAAATATGGGGGGAGGTGAAAAAAATGCATAGTGAAACAAATTTTGTGGTTTTATTTAGGAATAATTTAAATTTTGTTTTACTGTGACATCAGCCAAAATAGTTATTAATCATATTTTATTCATAGGCGGTGTCAGGTTAAGAAAAAGGGAGGACGAATAAAACAATTATTAACGAAAGGCAAGTTGATACCAAACAATATAAATAAGTTACTGAGCACATATAGTCCCGTTTATTTGTTTATCTACAATAGGCGTGTCCCCAGGATCCATCATTAGGGGAGTAAGACACCTTTGCTAGAGTATTTTCCGTTTCTATAGTGCTAACTAGTCAACAGTGATTTTTCACTTGCAACTTCAATTCCAATTTGATATCCAACTTCTTACCCTGCCTTGAGTCACCCATTATCCTAAAATCATCCGTAGAGCATCCTCTGGTGCGTGTTTCATCCAAAACCTGCAATATATTATGTCATTGTGGGCGCCAGCATCTTAGTTTCCTTGCAATAATATGACCACCTTTCTTCGCTTCCTGAGCCGCCACTGCCAACAAATGATCTTATTTTTTGCCCCTTGCAAATGAGTGTATATAAATAAAATATATCTTTCTTACGGTCGTAATCACTGGCAGTAGTGTAATCAATATGTTAGTCACCCCTTTTTCCTGTGCCTGAACACGCCCCTGGAAGTCCTATGACATAATATTATGCCAAAGTATGGAAGGAGTTCTCTCTCTTTGCATCTTCATAGTTAAAAATCTCCCATAAATCGCTCTAAGACTGCCAGCCAAACGTTTTCATACTCCTGGAAACTTCCTCTTTTCCCAAAATCCTGAAACCGCCTCTGCCGTGCAATAGTTATGGATTTCACAAAACAATGTGGAGTTGCAATCAAAATTAACCATTGAAACCTTATCAATCATAATGTAGTTAGAGAGAAGCATGAAAGAACGCATCTCCGTGTTATTGCTAAATGTCGCCGAAAAAGCCTACCAAAATCTGGTGGCTAGAGCCGCCTCGTGAGAATATGAACTCATTTTTCACATCACATGCGGAAATGATTTTCAAGACATCTACGCACACACCAAGGCTCTACAGGAAAGTGTATTTCAATACGTTTTATTAATCATAAGGGAGCGGATCCGATGAGTTTTTCATTTGATGACTTTTTCGGGGTGACCCCCCCATGGCGACAAAAACTAAATCCTAGATCACCAATGGGGCCACGATAATCCATAAACTAATTTGAACAAAATGCAAGCGATGAGAGTATTCTCCATTTTCTTGTTGAAATGTCTAAATTTGGCCATTTGCCATCGAGGCCAAAATGAAGGTAAAAAACGTGAGATAAAAACCTTCTTGGAGCCCCGCGCAAGTGAAAGCAAAAAATTATATATCACTTGAAGCATAGGTATGTAAGGATAACTTAGGAAGGGGTCACTAGTTGGTGCAGCTGTGGGGCAATTTTTCTGCTGCCATTTATATCTAGATTATAACTGACCGATCACTTATAAAAAATGCATGATATAAACATGTTGTCAAATGTTAAGGAGCAACATACAACTTAATTTTAAGCATCAGAGCACAGTGTCAGAGCCATAACCTTTCACTGAAGTGCCAGATTGTCTCGGAATACAACATTTCTGTGATGAAGTAATAACATTAATATCGACCTATTTTCAAGAGCCAAAATGTCCCATCCGGAACACGGCTCGAAGCCACACTGTTCAAGGCGCCTGTAATGAAGTCTTTCCCTTTTTTCCGAATATACTATTTTTAATGTTTTAAGGCTAATTGGATATTTTACTAGTTAATAAAGAGAAAACACGTACTTTGTAATTAGCGTTCACGATCTATAGACAATTGATCTGAGCGTTGCGGATCCGTATTCCGTGCCACCCGTGCTAAGTGTGATGTTTATTATGGCGCGCTGCAGTTTTACTATAACGCATATGCCAGTAGGTACGCACTACGCAAGTACGGATTTACTGCATCTCTTATGGCATGTAATGATGCATTGTTAGCTGACAGTTGACACTGCCATGTCCTCCCATCCGTTCCGTATATCACTATTTCCTTTCAGTACGAGCACGTTGTGGCGTACACAATCATAACCTACAACTCCGCAAGAATGCTTTGTCTTACTCAGGGCTACGGAGTCGATCGGTTTTCAGGTGACTCCGACTCTGACTCCGACCCTGCGGAGTCGACTCCGCTTCCAACTCTGACTTCGAGATCGAACCCGACCTTTGAATAGCTGAAGCTGTTGTCAACAAGCACAAGAAGTAACTACCCATAGCACAAATTATCCCGTTTCAAGATTTGAGGTTATTCAACCTTATTCCCTGCGGGCGTCCATAATTACGTTAACCTGCGGGGTCAGATTCTGCCCCCCCCCCCGATATCTTGAGAAACGTTCGGCCGATTGCGATGGTACGAACACCATTCGATCTGTCATGACAAGATCTTTTGTTTTCAACCCAAAACATATTTGTTGTTAAAACATTTGGGTTTAGGGTGCAAAAAAGACGGAATTTTGGGTGTTCTTTGAAAGGTAATTTTCGTAAGAATTGTCGAATGCTCTATTTCTTACGCAAATTTGTTATTCACGTCAACTTCGTAGAAAATAAGTAAATTCGTACGAAAAAAAATTGTGCGTAGACATTTTGCGATTCTCGACGGGTGTTCTCGTAAGAATCTTCTTCCGATTTTTCGTAAGTGCGATACACGTCACACTATATGCTAGGCATGTTAATCTGATACCCACTCAAAACTGTTTTATCCTTTCCTAGAGAGTAAACCCATCATAGCCGGGTAACAGGGCCCACAGACGTTTTCCACCACTCACCGGGTGGTAAACTCTTTTGATTTACTCTCGCCCAGAGGATATTTTCTGTTTACACTCTGGGCAGGAGTAAATGAAAAGAGTCCCCCGTTTTTCACCACACGGTGGGTGGTGAAAAACGTCTGTGGGCCATGCTACTCGGCTATGATGGGTTTACCCTCTAGGAAAGGGTAAAAAGTTTTAAGTGTAACATTTTGTTGATTTCTAAAAATATAACCGCAAAAGTGATGTTATGTGACGAAACCTTACGATTAACTAAGCTATTACTAAACTATATTGGAACGTTTTCTTACATGAAGTACGATATAAGCCTTACAATCAGACAGAGCACCACCCTGCCTTACCATCTCAAACAGAGCACCACCCAACCTTACCATCTCAGACAGAGCAACATCTGCCTACCATCTCAAGCAGAGCACACCCAACCTTACCATCTCAAGACAGAGCCAACACCTGCCTATTACCACTCAGACAGAGCACCACCCTGCCCCTTATCATTCAGACAGAGGTATACCTTGCCTGTACCAATCTCAAAGACAGAGTACTACCGCCTTACCATCCCAGAGTAACCACCCGCTTACATCCTCAGACAGTAGCATCACCCTGCCTTGCCTCTCAGACTAGAGCACCACCCTGCCTTATCACTTCAGACGAGAGTATTCCCTGGCCTTACATCCTCAGACAGAGTACTACCCTGCCTTACCTATCTCAAACAGAGCACCCTGCCTTCCATCTCAAACAGAAGTACCCACCCTGCCTTACATCTCAGACACGAGTATTACCCGTGCCTTACCACTCACATTTTTATGAGAGTATTACCCTGCCTTGTACCATCCCGACAGAAGCACCACCCTGCCTTACCACTCAGAGCGAGCTATTACACTGCATAGCATCTCAAAGCAGAGGCACCACTACTGCCTTACCATCTCAGACAGAGCACCACCCTGCCATTACCATCTCCAGAATCAGAGTACTACCCTGCCTTACATGCTAAGCAGAGCCCACCTGCCCTTACATCTCAGACGAGAGCACCACCCTGCTTACCATCCTTCAGCACAGAGTAGCTACCCTGCCTTTCCATCTCAAACAGAGGCACCACTCCGCCTTACTCTCAAGAACAGATACCACCCTGCTAGCCAGCTCAGACGAGCACCACCCTGCCTTACGCATCTCAGACAGAGTATTACCCGCTGCTTACCATCTCAGCAGAGCACCTCTGCCTTACATCGTTCAGACAGAGCACCACCCGCCTTACCAGTCTCAGAGCAGAGTATTAGCCCTGCCTTACGCCATCTCAAGCAGAGCATCACCCTGCCTTACATTCTCAAACAGGCACCACCCTGCTTAACCATCTCAACAGAGCACCCATGCCTTCCAATTCTCAGACAGAGTAATAGCCTGCTTACATTCTCAAGAGAGCCACCACTCTGCCCTACATCCGTCAAACGAGCACCACTCTGCTACCATCTCAGACAGAGCACCACCCTGCTTACATCTCAGACAGAGTATACCCGCGTTACCAACTCTCAACGCAGAGCACCACCTGCTCTTCACCATCCCAGAGCACGCACCCTCGCTTACCATCTCAGACAGAGTACCACCTGCCTTCCATCTTCAGACAGAGTACCACCCTGCCTTACTACATCAGACAGAGTACTACGCCTGCCTTACCATCTCGACAGAGCAACACCCTGCCTTATCATCTCAGACAGAGTATTACCCTGCGCTTGACCATCTCAGACACGAGACTACCCTGCTTACCATCTCAAGCAGAAGCACCACTCTGCCATACATCTCAACAGCAGCACCACTCCTGCCTTACCATCTCAAACAGAACCACCCTCCTTACCATCTCAGACAAGAGTACTACCCTGCCTTTACCCATCTCAGACAGAGCACACCCCGCCTTACATCTCGACAGAGGCCACACCTTGCTTACCATCTCAGAGTACCACCTGCCCTTCGCCAATCTCAGACGAGCACCACCTGCCTTACAATCTCAGACAGAGCACCACTGCCTTCTCATCTCATGACGAGCACCACCCTGCCTTACCATCTCAGAGTACCGCACCCTGCCATTACGCATCATCAGACAGAGCACCACGCGCTGCTTACCATCTCGAGACAGAGGCGACCACCCTGCTTACACGCATTCTCAGACAGATCACCACGCCTGCCTTACCTCTCAGACAGAGCACCACCCTGCCTTACATCTCCAGACAGAGTATTCTGCCTGACATCTCAAGTCAGAGCACCACCCTGCCTTAACATGCTCAACCAGAGCACCACCCTGCCTTACCATCTCCACAGAGCAACACCCTGCCTTACCATCTCAGACAGAGTACCACCCTGCCTTACCATCTCAGACAGAGCAACACCCTGCCTTACCATCTCAAACAGAGTACCACCCTGCCTTACTATCTCAGACAGAGTACTACCCTGCCTTACCATCTCAGACAGAGCACCACCCTGCCTTACCATCTCAGACAGAGTACCACCCTGCCTTACATCTCAGACAGAGCACACACCCTGCCTTACATCTCAGACAGGAGCAACCACCCTGCCTTAGAATCATCTCAGACAGAGACCACGCCTGCTTACATATCAGACAGAGCACACGCCTGCCTTAACCATCTCAGACCGAGCACCACCTGCTTACCATCCAGAGCACCACCTGCCTGTACATTCTCAGACAGAGTACAGCCCTGCCTTACATCCCAGAGTACACCCTGCCTTACATCTCCAGACAGAGTACCACCCTGCCTTACCATCTCAGACAGAGTACACCCGCATACTATCCTCAAGACGAGTACTACCGCCTACCATCCTCGACAGAAGCACCACCCTGCCTTAGCCATTCTCAAACGAGTACCCACCTGCTTACCATCCAGAGTACCACCCTGCTTACCATCGTACAAGACAAGTACCACCTGCCTTAAGCGCATCCAGAGTACACCCTGCTTACCTATCTCAGAACAGAGCAAATCCTGCTCTTACCATCGCAAACAGAGCACACCCTGCCTTACATCTCAAGACAGAGCACCACCTGCCTTACAATCTAGACAGAGTGGTCAACGACCCTGATTACCATCGACAGATGCACACCCTGCCCTTACCATCTCAAACAGAGAACCACCAACCTTACAATCACGACAGAGCAACACCTGCCCCCTTTTTACATCTCAAACAGGAGCACCACCCAACGCTTACCATCTCAGAAGAGCACCACTCTGCCTTATCTAATGCTCAGACAGAGTACCGACCCTGCGCTACCATCTCAGACAGAGCACCACCCTGCCTTACCATCTCAGAGCACCACCCTGCCTTGCCATCTCAGACAGAGCACCACCCTACTGGCCTCTACAGGGGCAGCGTAAGAGGGGAGGGGGGGGCAGGTGGAGTAGCTGCCCCTCGATCAATAATTGAGGTGGCAAACGTACGATTTTGCCTCCCCATCAATTTGTAAAAGTGCCCTCCAAGAAGTTAGGTCGATTATTTTTATTTTTGACCGAAACAAATGACCAAGGGCCCGATATGCCCCAGCCAGCCTGGGGGCCCTCTAAGGCCGACAGAAGGTTCTCAGTTGGCCTGAGGGGGCTCTCGATGGCTTGAAGGGACCCTCGGAAGGCCCATTTAAAGGCCCTGCAATAAAAGTGACTAATGTCCGAGGAGATATCATTTCGCGCTTTTTGGGGGAGCGTTTAGTCGAGGTGGCCCCTGGGTTTCTTTGCCCTCCCCCATCCGAAAATCGGTTCCGCTGCCACTGGTCGGCTCTGGCCGGCGTCCAGGGTGGTACTCTGTCTGAGATGGTCTGGCCGGCGTCCACAGACAGGTTCTTCAGGGCTGCAGGCTAAATCTGCTCATCTGGAGAGCTGCCAAGTCCCCAGACATCAATAACAATTAAGCCAGCTGTCGGCCAGGTGGATTCAGCTCACGGTCGACGACAGGTGTCGATATACCGGTACCCGGCGGACACGCTGCTCGGAGGTGGCTATATCCAGCCAGCGTGTCTTATACCGGTACCCGGCGGACACGCTGCTCGGAGGTGGTTATATCCAGCCAGCGTGTCTTATACCGGTACCCGGACACGCTGCTCGGAGGTGGTTATATCCAGCCAGTCGTGTCTTAAACCGGTACCTCGGACAAACGCTGCTCGGAGCCCGGATGGTGGATTATACCAGCAGCGTGTACTTATAGCCGGTACCTCGGCGGACCCGCCTGCTCGTAGGTGTTTATAGTCCAGCAGCGTTGTCTTATTACCGGTACCGGACACGCTGTCGGAGTGGTTATATCCAGCCAGCGTGGGTCTTATACCGTACCCGCCGACACCTGCTAAGAGGTGCTATACCTCCGAGCAGCCGTGTCCGGTACCCGACACGCTGCTCGGAGGTGGTTATCAGTCCAAGCCAGCGGTGCTTATACCGGTACCGCCGGACACGCTGCTCGAGGTGGCTAATCCGAGCCAGCGTGTCTTATACCGGTACCCGGCGGACACCTGCTCGGAGGTGGGTTATCTGCAGCCAGCGTGTGGTTATCGGGTACTCCGGACAGCTGCTCGGAGGTGGTTATTATCCAGCCAGCGGTGTCTTATACGGTTACCCGGACCGCTGCTCGGAGGTAGGTTATATCCAGCCAGCGTGTCTTATACGGTACCCGGAACACGGCTGCCGAGGTGGTTATATCCACCAGCGGTGTCTTATTCGTACCGGAACATGCTTCGGAGGTGGTTATATCCAGCCAGCGTGTCCTTATACCGGTACCGACACACTGCTCGGAGTGGTTATATCCAGCCAGCGTGTCCTTATATCGGTACCTCGGACACGGCTCGAGGTGGTTATTATCCAGCCAGCGTGTCTTATACCGGTACCGGCACACTGCTCGGAGGTGGTTATATCCAGCCAGCGTGTCTTATCCGGTCACGGCCGCTGCTCGGAGTGGTTATATCCAGCCACGTGTCTTATACCGGTACCCGCCACTGCTCGGAGTGGTTATATCTGCCAGCCGTGTCTTATACCGGTACCGACACGCTGCTCGGGAGGTGGTTCAAATTCCAGCCAGCGTGTCTTATACCGGTACCGTCGGAGACGCTGCTCGGAGGTGGTATATCCGCAGCGTGTTCGTTATACCGTACCCCGACACGCTGCCTCGGAGGGTTATATCCAGCCAGCGTGACCTTATACCGGGAACTCGGACACATGCGTCGGAGGTGGTTTAATCCAGCCAGCGTGTCTTATAACCGGTTACCCGGCCACGCTGGCTCGGAGTGGTTTATCCAGCCAGCAGTCTTATACCGGTACCGCGGAAACGCTGCCGAGGTGGCTATATACAGCAGCGTGTCTTATACCGGTACACGGACACACTGCCGGAGGTGGTTATATCTAGCCAGCGTGTCTTTATACGGTACGCGGACACGCTGCTTCGGAAGTGGTTAATATCAGCCAGCGTGTCTTATACCGGTACCACGGACAACGCTGCTCGAGGTGGTTATATCCAGCCAGCGTGTTTATATCCGGTACCCGGACACGCTCTCGGAGGTGGTTATATCCAGCACGTGTCTTTATACCGGTACCCGACACGCTGCTCGGAGGTGGTATATCCAGCCAGCGGTCTTATACGGTACCGGCACGCTTGCTCGGAAGTGTTATATCCACAGCATGTTCTATACCGGACCCGGCAACGCTGCTCGTGAGGTGGCTAAATCAGCAGCGTGTCTTATATCCGGTACCGGACACGGCTGCTCGGAGGTGGTTATATCCAGCCAGCGTGTCTTATACGGTACCGGACACCGCGCTCGGGTGGTTATTCCGCCAGCGTGTCTTATACCGGACCCGGACACGCGCCAGGAGGTGGCTTAATCCAGCCAGCGTGTCTTATACGGTAACCCGGACACCACTGCTAGGGAGGTGGTTATATCCAGCCAGCGTGTCTTATACCGGTACCGGACACGCTGCTGCGAGGTGGTTATATCAGCCAGCGTGCTTTATAACCGTACCCGGACAGCTGCTCGGAGGTGTTATATCCAGCCAGCGTTGGTCTTATACCGTACCCGGACAACTGCTAAGGAGGTTATATCCAGCTCAGCGTGTCTTATATCCCGGTACCACGACAGCTCTAGGAGGTGGCTATATCCAGCCAGCGTGGTCTTATACCGGTACCGGACACTGCTTCGAGGTGGCTATATCCAGCCAGCGTGTCTTATACCGGTACCCGGACACGCTGCTCGGAGGTGGTTATATCCAGCCAGCGTGTCTTATATCGGTACCCGGACACGCTGCTAGGAGGTGGTTATATCCAGCCAGCGTGTCTTATACCGGTACCCGGACACGCTGCTCGGAGGTGGTTATATCCAGCCAGGTGTCTTATATTCGGACCACGGACACGCGTGCCGGAGGGTTATTCCAGCCGCGTGTCTATACGGTACCCGGAACGCTCGGAGGTGGTTATAATCCAGCCAGCGTGTCTTATAGCCGGTACCCGGACACGCTGCTCGAGTGGTTTCTCCAGCCGAGCCCGTGTCTATCCGGTACCCGGAACGCTGCTCGGAGGTGGTTATATCCAGCCAGCGTTCTATACCGGTACCCGGACACGCTCTCGGAGGTGGGTTATATCCCGAGCCAGCGTGTCTTATATCGGTACCCGGACACGCTGCTAGGAGGTGTTATCAGCCAGCGTGTCTTATACCGGTACCCGGCACGCTGCTCGGAGTGGCTATATCCGCAGCGGTCTATACCGGTACCCGACACGCTGCTAGGAGGTGGTTATATCCGCCAGCGTGTCTATACCGGTACCCGCGGACACGCTGCTTCGGAGGTGGTTATATCCAGCTCCAGCGTGTTCTATACCAGGTACCCCGACGCTGCTCGGAGGTGGTTTATATCGCAGCGTGTCTATATCCGGTACCCGGAGCACGCTGCTCGGAGTGGTATATCCCAGCCAGCCGTGTCTTATACGGTACGGACACGCTGCTCGGAGGTGGTTATACCAGCCAGCGTGTCTTATGAGCCGGTACCCGGACACGCTGCTCGGAGGTGGTTAATCCAGCCAGCGGCTATACCGGTACCCCGGACACGCTGCTCGGAGGTGGTTATTCAGCCAGCGTGTCTTATACCGTACCCGGCACGCGCTAGGAGGTGGTTATATCCACAGCCGTGTCTTATACCGGTCCTCGGACACGCTGCTTCGAGGTGTTATATCAGCCAGCGTGTTATACCGTAACGCGGACACGCTGCTCGGAGGTGGCTTATATCCAGCCAGCGTGTCTTATACCGGTACCCGGACACACTGCTCGGAGGTGGTTATATCCAGCCAGCGTGTCGCTATCTCGGTACACGAGCAGTACAGGTTCTGTTCAACAGATAGGTAACCACCCTATCCTACAAAATGCACTAAATAAATGCAATCAGTCAACAACAGGTTGAGTGTGTATAAGCAGCCTTATGTCATTTGCATTGAAACATGCAGATACGGATATCGTGTAACTGTTTGTCGTTAATATGCTAGCCTAGCACCTGTACTGTCCACCAGACTTGTAACTGACTAAGAGTTGAGTCATGAATCGACTCATGAGTCAGACATTTTTGGATGAATCATGAGTTGAGAAGACTCAATTTTTAAAACCGTGACTTGAGTCAAGAGTCGAGTCGATTCAATCTGTTTGAAACAGAACTTGAGTCAAGAGTTGAGTGAGTTCTTCGGTTGTGAGTCAGACTTGAGTCGACTCAAACCATTGTGAATCAAATGCAACAGGGACATAGCTAAGAGGCATTGGGGCCACGCCCCTTCACCTGATCAAACCAATTTACACTAAATAAAATGTGATTTATCTGACACCCGACTCTACTTCCCCCCTCCCCCCACCGCCTTCTCACGATCAACATTAAGTAATGATGCAACTTATGATTAGTCAAATTGAGTCGAATCAAATGCATTTTTAGTCAAGTTGAATCAATTTGTTAAAACTGCACTTGAGTCAAGAGTCGAGTCAATTATTTTTTGTTAACAGCACATGAGTCAAGAGTTGAGTCAGTTCTTCGGCTGTTGAGTCAGACCTAAGAGTCGACTTTAAAAAAAAATGTGAGTCGTTACAAGTCTGCTGTTCACTGTACCGTGTGCTGTTCAATGGTATATTGGTACACCCTCTGGTACAATCCATTACATTAGATATCCATATCAACCACTTGACCTCCTTTCATCGACATTAACTCCCGTTTGGTAAGTTGCTTTGTTTTCCCCGGTCTCAGGAATCTTAGCTATATCAATAAGCCATTTGTTTGCTGTATGGGAAAGTATTCCTGATCACCATTTTTTAGATCGATGTGGCGAGCAAAGTTTTGTCAGCGAGACTGCAAGATCATACTATGCTGTCACCAGTCTTATGACACGCTACCAAGAACTGAACACATCGCTTCCAATAATACAGTAACGACATTGAAAAGACTTTACCCTTTCCCACGCCTACACAAATCTCCTACAAAGTGGAGATGTCACATTTGTGGAGGACGTAGATAAGTAAGCAAATGTGTCATTGATATCATACAAATGATCGTACATTAAGTTTTGTGTGATGACCGTATCACCTATAGAAAACGTGCAATAGTTAAATGGATATTAAACATAGAACATATTAGAGGGCAAGTAGCTTTTCGTTGGCGGTTGCAATCTTACCTGCACTGACAGGATGTAAATATGCTATTTTGGAGAAGTATTCAGACCTGACGTTCATCTACCTGTCGTCTTATGGTCAGTTATGACATCTGAGAGTTGATTAGCGACGACCACACTCAATTGACGCATGACGCTAATATTGCATTCGAGGTATTCAACTCGCCGTAATTATATATGTGTGATTTCAGAGGAGAAAATGCATACATTTTTTACTGAATCATTGTCCTTCCGAAGAAAGTATACAAGGAAAACAGCTTATCACCATAATACAAATTGTTACTTAGTTCATAATGGTATGAAACGCTACATTAGCATAGGAAGCAACAAGTGTGGAAAACTTCAAATTTCTTAAGGACATAAGCAGCAATACGCATATCACGGCAGGCAGGCCTGACAATGGAAACACAAACTTCATTTGTAGCAGCATCTTAAACAGCTCGCAATCAAATGCTTACAATTTTCGGGATTTCACGTGTTGACTTTTATTTCACAATTTGCATAGCCATGTATCAATAGAAATCGTCCAGAATGCCTCAGCGTCTGCTCAAAGCTCATTTCCTCGGGATTTTCCCCGGAAGATCTAGTTTTTGATATTATCATGTCAGGTGTGCCAACATACCGTAAAATCGAAATTGAGGACGTGTAGCAATTATAAAACCATCAGCATGGGAAGGCCGGTCACACTTATAGATCCTTTCTAGCCGATATACATATAACATTCTGCCGACACGGGAAATTTGATTAGGTAGCGATACAGCGCGCGGACGCATGTCCGCCTCGATTATTCCTTACGCCTTTCTTCATTCCAGAATCCTAACATCCCATTGTTTCCAGGCGAGTTCAATTTGAACTATCTTATATCTTTTTGTCGTCAAAACTTCAAACCTTTAGCGTGTTTTAGATGACTTTTAGCCATCTCCATTAGCCACTTCCCCTGATTTCTTTATTTTAGTTGACGAGTTTGTTGATTATTTTGATGACAGATGAGTCGGCTTTTTGATAGCTCAGTCGGCCTTAGTTGTGTCCACTGTTGGCCTCAGTTGACCTCAGTTGTCCTTAGTTGACCTCAGTTGACCTCAGTTGTCCTTAGTTGACCTCAGTTGACCTCAGTTGTCCTTAGTTGGCCTCAGTTGACCTCAGTTGACCTCAGTTGTCCTCAGTTGACCTCAGTTGACCTCAGTTGTCCTTAGTTGGCCTTAGTTGGCCTCTTTTGGGGCCTCAGTTAGCGTCGTTTGGTCTCTGTCGGGGCTGCTGTGGTCCGGTACAGTGTCGGGGCTGCTGTGGTCCGGTGCAGTGTCGGGCTGCTGTGGTCCGGTGCAGTGTCGGGGTTGCTGTGGTCCGGTGCAGTGTTGGGGCTGCTGTGGTCCGGTGCAGTGTCGGGGCTGCTTTTGGTTCCGGTGCAGTTTTGGGGCTGCTGTGGATCCGGTGCAGTTGTCGGGGCTGCTGTGGTCCCGGTGCAGTGTTGGGGCTGCTGTGGTGTCCGGTGTTAGTTCGCGGCTGCTTGTGGTCCAGTGCAGTGTCCGGGCTGCTGTGGGTTCCGGTGCAGTGTCGGGCTGCTTTCGGTCCGGTGCAGTGTCGGGCTGCTTTGTGGTTCGCTGCAGTGTCGGGGTTGCTGTGGTCCGGTGCAGTGTTGGGGCTGCTGTGGTCCGGTGCAGTGTCGGGGCTGCTGTGGTCCGGTGCAGTGTCGGGGCTGCTGTAGTCCGGTGCAGTGTCGGGGCTGCTGTGGCCCGGTTCGGTGCGGTGCAGGCCCGGTCGTCTCGCTGTGTGGTCACCGCAGTCGGCTGGCTGGGAGCGGCTGCAGCGTTATCTGCGGCGGGGACACCGCAGTACCGCAGCCTCCACAGTACCGCAGCCTCCACAGCTCCACAGTATCGCAGCCTCCACAGCCTCCACAGTATCGCAGCCTCCACAGCTCCACAGTATCGCAGCCTCCACAGCTCCACAGTACCGCAGCCTCCACAGCCTCCACAGTACCACAGCCTCCACAGCCTCCACAGTATCGCAGCCTCCACAGTACCGCAGCCTCCACAGCTCCACAGTATCGCAGCCTCCACAGCTCCACAGTACCACAGCCTCCACAGCCTCCACAGTACCACAGCCTCCACAGCTCCACAGTATCACAGCCTCCACAGCTCCACAGAACTGCAGCCTCCACAGCTCCACAGTATCACAGCCTCCACAGCTCCACAGTACCGCAGTACCGCAGCCTCAACAGTATCGCAGCCTCCACAGTATCGCAGCTCCACAGTACCGCAGCCTCCACAGTATCGCAGCCTCCACAGTATCGCAGCTCCACAGTACCGCAGCCTCCACAGTATCGCAGCTCCACAGTACCGCAGCCTCCACAGCTCCACGGTATCGCAGCAGCCTCCACAGTCGACCGAGTCCGGCCGTCACATAAAACACGCCATTATAACCAATTCATCGCGCGATGACAACCAACTCATCGCGCGATGACAACCAACTCATTTTGATAGGCATCTGTTGGCTCTGACTACTTTTTGTGTGCGGCCTCCCATACCTGCTCTGTGTTTAATACATAATTCAGATAGTTCCGACACTGATATTCGCTTATACTTAAAGTTGTTTGTTTTTTACACCCCTGGAACTCGATTTCGAAAGAAACAGTTTGTTTCATGAAGTGGAAGGGGATAACATTTTAATCTATGGATAAATTTCATGGAACATGATAGACTGGAAGAGAGATGAGGTCATAATGAGGTCATAACTGGCGGCATCGAGACTAGTGGTATCAATCGGTAACCAAAATTTTGTTTACCGAAAAAACTGTGTGACCGATTTGGTAATCGGTCGGTCAGACTTATATATTTTTGGACACTTTTCGGTCAGCTTGATCTTAAAGGGAGTGTGCCTACTTTTTTGAAATGTCAAATATATTTTTATTACGGTAAGAAGCTACTTGCTTTGATTATTGGTACGATAAAATTCACGTCTGGAGCCCCTTAGTTGAATTTTTAACTATTTTTCTGGTTTTGCATTTGTTTTGTTTCAAAACTCCAAAACGATCGTCACTTATAAACAGAGTAGCGAAAATGTTACCTATAATGGCGCACTGGCCAGAGCTAACAATATATGCTAGCGATTGTAACTTAAGAAGCAATGCTTCTAGTGCGAAAAAGCTCTCTTGGCGGACTATTGATAATTAATATTCTGCCAGATTGATTGGCGACTTTGGAATATCTCAGCAAACTAAAGTGATTCTGGGGAAATTGAAGTACCAACGGCCTAAATTCAGAAAAAATATGTTCTACAGACTAGTGTCAACAACTCCAGATGACCAATGTGAGTAGGCACACTCCCTTTAAACAATTCACGTTTTGTTACATGTTTACGCATTCTTATTTCTATCCACAATTTGATACACAATTTGCTCGAAATTCATTTAGTTAATGTATTTTTGGGGTCTTGCTTGCGGCATCCACTATTTTGCTTGGTAAATGTATTTTGTTCCTTTTTCACAATTATAATGTCTTTTTTTAAACTGAACATGTGCGTTTTATGAATTATGATGTTAACTAAGTTATTTTTGCCAGTGAGTATAAATAAGTATACTATTTGAAAATCGGTCAGATCTTGGACATTTTTCAAATCTTGGACATTTTTGGTCACAACAAAAATCGGTCAATATTTAGACAACCAAAATGCCTGCTGTTTGGTATTGGATTGGTTTCAGTCAGGAAATTTCGGGAAAATGACATCACTAATCGAGACCTAAGGTTTACTTTGCAAAGTTTTTGTATTTGACTTTTTGTGTCTATAGATTGTTGTGCATATATCTTGTCTCCGTTGCTTTTTGTCCGTTTACCTGCTATGTCGTCATGTTTTGATGACCCAACGATAGCCCTGATAACATTATAATTAGGCAAAAAAGTATAAAACATCGTCAACTCCAGGGTTGAGCGACAGGGTATGCTGGCTGCTGTGTCCTCGTCAGATGGCCAGTGGACGGGTCACATTGCGGCACTGTGTCCTCGTCGATGGGCCAGTGGACGGGTACATTGCGGCACTGTGTCCTCGTAGATGGCCAGTTGGACGGGTCACATTGCGGTAACCGTGTCCTCTGTCAGATGGCCAGTGGACGGGTTCACATTGGCGGCATGTGTCCTCGTAAGATGGCCAGTGGCGGGTCACATTGCGGCACTGGTGTCTCGTCGATGGCCAGTGGACGAGTTCAATTGCGGAACGCTGTCCTCGTCAGATGGCCAGTGGACGGGTCCACATTGCGGCACGTGTCATCGTAGATGGCAGTTGGACGGTCACATTGCGGCAACTGTGTCCTCGTCAGATGGCCAGTGACGGTCACATTGCGGGCACTGTGTCCTCGTCAGATGGCGTGGACCGGGTCCGATTGCGGCAAGCTGTGGTCTCGTCAGATGTGCCAGTGGGACGGTCACAGTTGCGGCACTGTGTTCCTCGTCAGATGGCCAGTGGACGGGTCACATTGCCGGCACTGTGTCCTCGTCAGATGGCCAGTGGGACGGTCACGGATTGCGGCACTTGTGTCGTCGTCAGATGGCCAGTGGACGGGTCACATGCGGCTCTGTGTCTCGTCAGATGGCCAGTGGACGGGTCACATTGCGGCACTGTGTCCTCGTCAGATGCAGTGGACGGGCCATTGCGGCACTGGTGTCCCTCGTCAGATGGCCATGGCGGGTAACATTGCGGCCAACTGTGTCTCGTCAGATGGCCAGTGGACGGGTCAATTGCGGGTCACTGTTGTCCTCGTCAGATGGCCATGGACGGGTCACATTGCGGCACTGTGTCCGTCAGATGGCCAGTGGACGGGTCACATTGCGGCACTGTGTCCTCGTCAGATGGCCAGTGGACGGGTCACATTGCAGCACTGTGTCCTCGTCAGATGGCCAGTGGACGGGTCACATTGCGGCACTGTGTCCTCGTCAGATGGCCAGTGGACGGGTCACATTGCGGTACCGTGTCCTCGTCAGATGGCCAGTGGACGGGTCACATTGCGGCACTGTGTCCTCGTCAGATGGCCAGTGGCGGGTCACATTCCGGCACTGTGTCCGTCTCAGATACCAGTGGAGGGTCACATTCCGGCAACTGTGTCCTCGTCAGATGGCCAGTGGACGGGTCCACGATTGCGGCACTGTTCCTCGTAGATGGCCAGTGGAGGGTCACAATTGCGGCACTGTGTCGTCGTCAGATGCGCCAGTGGACCGGGTCATTGCGGACTGTCGGTCCTCGTCAGATGGCCAGTGGACGGGTTCACGATGCGGCACTGTGGTCTCGTCAGATGGCCAGTTGGGAACGGGTCACATTGCGCGCACTGGTGTCCTCGCAATGCGCCAGTGGAACGGGTCACATTGCGGCAGCTGTGTTATCGTCAGATGGCCAGTGGAACGGGTCCATGCGGCAACCAACTGTGTCCTCGCAGTATGCCACAGGTGGAGACGGGTCCACTTGCGGCACTGTTCTCGTCAGATGGCCAGTGGGACGGGTCACATGCGGCACTGGTGTCCTCGTCAGATGGCAGTGGCAGGGTCAAATTGCGCGCCCACTATCCTCGTCCAGATGGCCAGTGGACGGGTCACATTGCGGCACTCGTGGTCCCTTCGTCAGATGCCAGTCGCGGTCACATGCGGACTGTGTCTCCGTCAGATGGCCAGTGGACGGGTCCAATGCGGCACCGTGTCCTCGTCAGATGGCCAGTGGACGGGTCACATTGTGGGGCACCGTGTCTCGTCAGATGGCCAGTGGACGGGTCACATTGCGGCACTGTGTCCTCGTCAGATGGCCAGTGGACGGGTCAATTGGGCACTGTGTCTCGTCAGATGGCCAGTGGACGGGTTCAATTGCGATGTGTTCCGTCCCTCGTCAGATGGCAGTGGACGGGTCATCATGCGTTGCGGGCAAAAAACACTAGTGTTCCTGGTCAGATGGCCAATGGACGGGGTGGTTACATTGCGGCAAAAATCGGAACTGTGTCCTCGTTCAGTCACTTCACATTGCGGCACTGTGTCCTCGTCAGATGGCCAGTGGACGGGTCACATTGCGGCACTGTTGGTCAGTCTTGTCAGCTCAGAGGAGGCGTACAGGTCGAGCAGATCTGCCTCGGACCCAGCCATGTTAATGCACTGGGCTGGATACATATACCAGTGACTGGGAGGCTTGCAGACAATGTTTACAAGCTGTGGCCTCCAGATATACATACATAAGTCGAGTGACATTTAAAAGGTGCATTCTTTACCAATCGGGTGTCATGGTACATCTAGGTGGTGGCACGTTACAGCATAAATGTCGATAGAGAAAAGGTTATGGAGTTCATGTTTATGCTTTCTATCGGTATCATGATAATAGCCGTTTTCACGATGGCTTATTTTGCGCGAAATGTTTTAAAACATTTTAAAATGTTGTAAAATTTCAGTGGTAAGCCGTCTTCACGGATGGGTCAATCTTGCCGAAGAAATGTTTTAACCCTCGCGTATGGGACGTAGCGGGTTAAATATTTTCGCCAGTTAGTCCATCGTGAAAGCGGCTACTACTAAAACATTTTAAAACATTTCGCGCAAAATAACCCATCGTGAAAACGGCTAATGTGAAGCAATGTGAAAATGCACAATTACTGTAATTAGTATTTCTAAGAAAATAAAACAATACCTGACACTGAACAGTGAACAGTTGTTCTTTCTGTTCAGAGCCATGTTTTTGTGTGGGAGAGGGGTAATCTAGTGGCATATAGCAAAAAAGTTGTTGAGTGGGGGGTAGCAGGACATCAGCCATCAGAGAGAAAGTTGTTGATCGGGGGTGGGGAGGGGGGGTAGGGAGGGAGCGCGTCGTCAGCTCGTCTTGCAACTGTACGCAGGGGCGTCATCGATTATTTTTTAGTGGGAAGTCGACTGCAATGACGAAAAAGCTGTATCCCATTGTATGCGTATATTTAAACCTTTTCAGCATTTGAAATGTGGATTTTCCTGTTATAGTGTTATAGTATAGGTGTGTACAAATTGTACATGCTGTTTAGTGCCGCAAGAGGGCGCGAACTTTTTACGGGTTTGTCTGATAAACCCCAGAAATATAGGCGAGGTATGTAAAGGATAAGGTGGACCTTTTAGAGGATAAAAAGCTAAAAACATTATACATTTAATTCAGCGTTACACCAATCACAAACCGATGACCATGGGTTCGTTATGAATAGGTCACTGGTCACTGATGTGACGCCGCGAAGTGGCGTGAACATTGGAATTTAGGTCGTGGGAAATTAAACTGTCATATTGAAACCAAACCGTGCAGGGCCTATTTTAAGGGAAAACACTGGGGAGGGGTAGGGTTGGCGGGGGGGTGAGTCGCTAGTGTGCGGGGGGGCGGGGGCGTGATGGGGTGGAGGGGGGGGGGCGGGAGGGTGGCGGCCGGGGGTGCGGCGGCAGCCGCGGGTTAGGCCGGTGGGGGTGAGGGCGTTGGGGGGTAGGGGGCCGGAGATGGTGGGGGGCGGGAGGCGGGGTATGAGTGACGGGGTGAGGGTGGGGCAGGGGTGCGCGGGGGGGGATGGTGAGGGGACGGTTGTGGGTCGGGGATGTAGGTCCGAGGTCGGTGGTGGGCTTGGAATGGGGGGGCGGGGGGTGGGGTGCGGGGGGGGTCTGTTGCTGGGGGGGGAGAGTTGCGTGGCGGCGGGGGGCGCCGGCGGGTTGGTGCCAATATGGGGATCGGGGGCGTGGGGGCGGCGGGCACGGAGGGTATGGGACTAGACGGGGGGGAAGCGGTGTGGGCGGGAGGGGTGGTGGCGGGCCGGGCAGGCGGGGTGCTGGGGTGGGGTGCGCGTGGGAGGCGGAGCGGAGGGGTGGGGACCACCTGTGGCGCGGAGAGGGAGGGTGGCCACTGAGTGAGGGGGGGGGCCTCAGTAGGACTTTGGGGCAGCGTGCGGGGGCGGGAGGAGCGTGGGTAGGGGGGGGGGGCGGGGGGGGCTCGGGCGCGGCTGGGCAAGCAGGGGCGGGTGGGAGAGGAGGCGCGGGGTGGTGGTGGGAGGGTGTGGGGGGGGGGGAGGTATGGTGCCGTGGTGGCGGGGCGTGATGGCTGAGGGCGGGGCGGGCGCGTGGTGAGCGGTGGAAGGCGGGGGGGGGGGCTGGGGCGGGGGGGAAGGGCGGGGGAGGGGTGGTGGGGTCGGCGGGGGGGGGTGTGGGGGGTGCCGGTTGGAGCGGGCGCGCGGGCTCGGGTGGGTAGCCGCTGACGAGGGGGCATGGGGGCTGGGGAGGCGGACGGGATGGGGGGACGGGGACGGGGGCGGACGGCGGGGGGGTGGGGGGTGCGGGGGAGGGAGGGAGGGGGGACAGGAGGGGGCGGGGGGGTAGGGGTCGGGATGGTGGGTGGGGCGGAGTGTGGGGCGGGGTGGCAGTGGGGTAGGGTGGGGTGGGGGGAGGAGAGGGAGCGCCGTGGTAGCCGTGGCGGGGGTTGGCCAGGGGGCGGGGGTGGTGGGGTGCGGGGGGTGGAGGGTGTGGTGAAGTGTGCGGGCCGGGGTGGGGGGCCGTGAGTAGGCAAAATAAGATCCAAACATAGCACACAAAGGCAAAAATACGTAAGCATGACTCTGGTGGAAAATTACATTTAACCGTGTCGGCATCGAGCCAGAGCCCTAAAAGGACTGGAAGGGTACAAAATATAACCTTTCCTAATTAAAACAAATATTTTCAGAAACCGCACGTTCATACTTCAAAAAATTACATGAAATAAAATGTTATGTAGTATTGCTTAACTTATCCCAAGGTTGTGGCAAGTTGATCAAACGCATACGCCAGGTTGTGCAATTTGGGCATGCATAGCATGAAGCGACCGGAGGAACTAACTCCACGTTTATTACTCTATTTTCTTATGTACACATCCATTCAATGGCTTCGCCAGGATTTTTAGGCTGGGTGCAAATCTGTATGACAGATGCTAACACGCGCAACAACAGGGGTGGAAGGTTCCCTTTATGTTTTTCAAAAATAGCGGAAAACGTCGACATTTTGCGCCGCCATTTTTGGCACAACTGCGTGCCTATCAATCGCCCAAATCCTGTTCAATGTTTGATCTCGGGTCTCCTCAGGTCAGGTCACTAGGTCAAGTATAGTGATCCCACATCCAGAAATGAAAGGTCGTGCGGCAGCGCCACAGCCAGATAGTTTGACTGATCAGTTGGAAACTCACAGGGTTTAATCAGGTCATAAATTACAACAATTCTGCTATTTCGGATATTTTTTATCGGTGATTTAAAGTGAAGTCGATTTTGTGACCACCCAATGATAAGTAATTTGAAAAAATGAAAGTGCATATAAATCCACAGGAAATGGCTAAATGTGCCAAATTTTCACCAGACTCTCGAACCTTTTGCTTCATAGTAAATATACAAATACTAAATAGTAAATATATACAATACATAGAAAGTAAATAAATAGCCATGTGACGTTGCTGTCCTACAACCTTTACGAGGTCGCAGGACCGAGAGGTCATGCTTAATTTTTTCCGTAACTTTTTATATAGAGCAATGTGATGTTCACCACTGTGTTTGACTTGTACAGACATCTTGTTCGATGTGAAATGCGACCTTGGCTTGACCTTGACCTGTCCCAGGATCAGGTCAGGCGAAGGCCATCTTTCCCTACAGATTTGTATTACTTTCATCTTTCCTTAACATGAAAATTGACTGAAAAATTGAGAACCGGCGAAATATTGACGGGGATCACTGTATGCATAAAAATGGCTGCTCGCCTGGTATTGCATGGTTCTCAATACAATCGACTTCACAATACAATGTCTTTTTACAGATATAATCCCATGGCGTGAGTTTGGCCATTAGGCTGACAGCGATCGAGGTAGCATGGGCCTTATTCGCTCCGGAGTCCTATTGTCCAACCAATCCCGAGGGTTAGTCTCGATTGCATTTTCTGCAAAAAATGCTTTCGTGAATAATTTATTATCGGTTGAACATAAAGCACTAGCTTTGACATCATCGTGTTTGTCTACACTTTGAATCATACTATAGTGACCGGGTTAAAACAATTGCAAAATTTGACCTCAGGTTTAGGTCATTTTGTGACCCATGTAGGTCATGTTGCATATGAAGTGATGCGACTTGACGAGAAAAACACAGTGGTGTCATTCGCACGTCATATCAAAAGTTATTGTCAGTCAAGTGTTTGTGACGTCAAATGACCTCAGCTGACGTTGCAGAGATCACTGAGCAACAACAATTGCATATTTCATTGCATATTGGTCATCAATAATTAGCTAAAATACCATGATTATGAAATAATTTACCTGATCTAATAATGCATACTCTCTGAAAAGGAATCATTTGTGTATTTTCCCATTGACTCTAATGGGAGGTTACGAAATTGATCTGACCTTAGGCTACCGATTAAAACAAAAATAATATATATGCTAGTTGTAGATACTTATAGCCTTATGAAATCCTGCAATATTGTTATCTCTCGGACAAAAATACGACTGCACAGTGCACAACCACAAACATTGTTGGAGATAAGGTCACGGGACGTGACATGGTGACCTGAGCTGAGATGGCCCGGAGTCAAAACTTTTACATAATATGGATAATTGAGGCCCCAACAGCTGTGTCAAATTTTGTGGCGCTGCGTGCCGTCGTTTTTTTCGATATCCTCAAAAACCTTAGGGGGCGTCCAAACGTCCCCTCTCCCCGGTACGACGCTTTTGTGTAAGATAAGCAAAAACACATTTTAAGAGTCACAAATTGCATCTTCTTCGAAACGCAACGAGTCTTAGTGGGACAAAATATAGGATAATCAGTATGCGCAACAGTGATTTCTGAAAATATATGTAAGCATGTTGGAAATATCTCCCCTGTCCCAACCATGGGCGTCGCCAACCGCCAACCGTCGCCAACCGATTTCTGCCTGCACCCGAGATCGCTTCGGACTCCAAGATTAGCAGGATTGTAATATAACCCTATGGGAGTGGGGGACAACCACCTGGTTGCCCCCCACACCCAATCCAAATTTTGTGTCGACGTTCCTAGTCCAACAACCCTCGATCTCTTCTACTCTGCCGTTAATGAGCAATTGCTCAAAGGATATTTAAATTCATGATCTTTCTGAAAAATATAAAGATACTTATTTCACTGGGAAATACTAAAATAAGGACCTACATGGAATTTATCATTGCATTTTTTATAACAGGTACCAAAGTATTTTTGGTTAAATGATAATACATATCAAGCGACAAATGACATAAAATTAATGACATCAGGGTGGGCAAAATGTCTTGACTGGGGGGCGAGACTGCTCACTGCAGGGGCATTTACCCCCCCCCCTCCCCCAGTTAGCATGTTAAAATAGGCATTGAGCCCGTGAATGGAGCCAAGCCTCAGGTAGCCTCTTCTTCTGGTTGCACATCCCAGCATGCTGCAAAATATTGGTCCCTGGGGTCAGCAATTACCGGCAGGGAGAGCCTCTGCCAGACACTTAATGCAATACTTTTTCCTTTTCCCAAATTTGCTTAGGCAATTGTGAAACTTGTGTCATACCGCGAAGCAGCGCGAAATTTTCCCGTTTTTGACTGTGAAAAGCTGGATTTTGACGCACTGCAAAGGCAATTTTTACGATAAATTTGCAGAGGCCGACCGTTTGTCCGACATTTTTTTTTTTGGGGGGGGGGAAATAGTATCTGGACCATGAGGGGAATAGCTCATTTGCCACCCCTGAATCCACCCCTGCTTCTGCTCTGCGGAAAGAGAACAGTCTTCGCTGCGCGGCGCCAGCGGCCGGACGCGCGCGGGGCTCGTCCTGCCTCTCCCCACCGGCTCACAGACACCAACCCTGTGACTGTCGGATAGCGTGAATGTGACATTTCCTTGAGCAAATGATCGAGTGAGTGGATTGAGTGACTGGACAGGAGAGTGACTATCAGTGCGACGAAGGTACTGCAAACGTGATAGCGGGTGTGATATCAGCTCTGACGCTGGATTTGAGCCGGACTGTCTGCGAGGTGCTGGGTGACGCGTGAGAGCTTACCTGCCTGCCTCCGGGCGTCCGGTGGCTGAGTGTGTCACACAGAAACGTTGCACTATGCACTGTGAATTGTTGCGCTGTCTGGCACTGTTGGCCGTGGTTCGCCTGCTTCTACTCGCTGCCACCCCGGCCCCTGCGCCGCCCTACAGCAGGGCCGGACTCTTCAGTGCCCCGGGCAGTGCGGCTGGCTCGGCTGACGCTCAGCTGCTGGGACGCGCAGCGGTCGTGCGGCCGGCCCGAGCCCGACGTCCTGCTGCTGACCGTAGCGAGGTCAAATGTACCGGGGGCGTGACCCGCCCTGCTCCAGCGGAGACCGCGGCTGGCGTCGCGGCCGGGCGCACCCGGCGAGGGGTGCGGAGCAGGCGGCGCGGAGCCAGAGGAGGACGAGTTCTGGGAGAGCGCATGCGCGTGGCCGTGTCAGCTGAACGGTCGGACAGCTCAACATTACAGTCCCTGGAAACCAAAAGCCTTCGCGCTCAGGCAAGAACATCCGGCGAGCATGGAAGTATGGACATGGTGATCCCTGGAACGAGACATTGGGATTGAAAACTGTAACTGTACAACAGAGTGATTCCGATTCCCTGGCTATCGGCTGAAGGCCGGCGTTGGACGCCGCACCGACGGCAAGGGGCTATGTGGAGTTGCCAATAGCAACCAGAGAGCCCTGGAAGCGACTACAGTTGGAGCCCTCCTGACCAGCCATCGGCCGGCTCCAAAATATCGAGACGCTGTGGGGTCCAGGTTCAGTCCGGCCCGGTTTCGCGTGATGGTTGCGCGGATACCGGCCACCGATTCAGTCCCAGGCGCGAGTGACCGCCGACTTGGCCGAACTGGAACAGCAGCTGCAGTACGTGATGACGCGACACAGTGGCCCCATTATCATCGCCGGGGATATTAACATTAACATGAGCACCGACAGTACAGCGACTGAAGCAGTTCCGGCAGCGTCTTGCATAGCTTATCCCTCGAGCAGGCGGCATCCTAGGTCGACATTATCGGCGTCGGGCTCCACCAAATCATGTAATCGTACGAATCAGAGTGTAAACAGGGGCCGGTGTTTATTCCACTGTGACTTATAGGCCCTCACAAAACTGGTTTCACGTTGCGATGCTGTCCGTGTCATGACTTTAGACCCCAGCCGTGCACCATCACCACCAGGTGCTGGTCTAGTTTGAACCCGGACGAGGCTAACCGCTAGATAGCAGCATGACTGGGGCCCGGTGTTCACCAGTGACAGGCCCGGAGGAGCAGTGATAACTATCTACTCATTACAACACTGACCCACTTAGGACACTTTGGGTTCCCTGAAAAGCGGTTCAGAGTGCGAATCAGTTGCGCCACGATTCACGGACTCTTACCAAGGAAAATCATGGACGCAGCGACGAGCAGCACTTCGAGAAGGGGACCGCCGAGTGCTACCAAGCTCCTGAACCGTCAGGTCCCTAGAGCAGCGATCCGGCGCACGACACGCAACGGGAGGAGCTGGACCGGCGGCTGTGCGCCCAAGCTGGGACCTGCGCCACTGTGGCGCAGCGTGCAAGCCCCATAGTCGCATCCAAGCGCCTGCAGGTCCACTCCCCAGTGCTGACGCGGATGCAATGAATAAATACTTCGTGGAAAGTGGGTTTCAAAAGACGGCAGTCAGGTGGACGCAGCCGGACCGGAACTGCCAGTCCGTCTGCCGCGAGTCGCCACCGGAGGCTTCCAAGTCTCCCCCATCTGCCCGGGCGACCTGCGGCGCGTGGTGGGGAGAATGCGCAGTAGCACGGCGTGTTGGGCTGACGGCCTGTGCGTTCGATTCGTAAAGCTTTGTATGCCATCGTTGTGCCACATCCTTACTTCCATATCGTAACACCAGCTCGTCTTCCGGTCACGTCCCTAGGTCTTGGAAATTGGCAATCGTTCACCTATTTCAGAAATCCTCTAAATTCTAACAGAAGCCTCCATACTACGAACCCATTTCTATTTTACCGACTATCGCTAAGATTAATGAACGAGTCGTGTACGAGCAGCTTTTTATTACTTTTTCATCGCATCATCTGTTGTTTCTCCTAGTCAGCATGAGTTTTAGACCGATCCATATTCCCACGCGACACTGCACTGCTTACCCGGTAACTTGACAAAGTGTTTACTGCAGATGGACCAAACATTATGGTAACGTTCACTCTTCTCTGTCTTTTTACTATTTGTTCGAAATGTTTTGATGTCTATTCCGCACGATTCGTCTTTAGCAAGCATGCATCTCTTACGGTGTAGACGGAGCGATGGGATTGATAGCTATCCTGACAGATCACTTTACCAACAAGGTGCGCGTATTCCAGCGCGCCAGTCTGGCGAGATGTTACCTCTCGGCCGTTGCTGAACCCAATCGGCACCTACCAGGGTCAGCGTTGGACCCCTGTTGTACTCGATTGATGCCAATGACCACCCTCTGTTACGCGAACGACGTGGACATTGTGCAATATTGCGGGATTGACACCCAGATTCTGGTCTCTGGGAGGCCTGGCGATGTTGGTTCCCTGGTAACTTCAATGGAGCAAACTCTTTTCCACAGCTCTCCCGAGGTTTGGCAAAAATGCGATCTAAAAAATCAACGCAGAGAAAACACAAGCTTTATTTTTCTCGGCTCTCGTTCAAAACGTTTTCAGCGCCCCGGCCGTCAGGCATCAATTTCGATGGGGAGCCAGGGGCGGATCCAGGGGGGGGCCACGGGCCATGGCCCCCCAAAGAGCCTGAGACTATGATTTGGCCCCCCCAAAAAGTTCGGACAAATTGAAATTTATTCGTAAAAAATTGCCTTTGCAGCATGTAAAAATCCAGCTTTTCACAGTCAAACTGAAAAAATTTCGCGCGGCTTCGCGGCATGACATAAGTTTGGCAATTGCCTATACAAATTTTGAAAATAGGAAAGCGAATTACGTACATTTAGTGTCTGGCAGAGCTCTCCCTGGCGGTGATTACTGACCACAGATACCACGCTTTACTGATTAGACAGATACCACGCCACAGATTACTGGACACTGACCCGCCCGGCGCCCTCGTGACTGCCCTTCTCCGGACCATGACGGCGTTCCCTCCGGCTTATTGATGGCGCCCACAAATGTTTGAAGGCACGACGAGCACGCTGTGGAAGAGAGGCGCCCCGCCAAATCCAAATGGCCTCCAGTCGGTCGGGTGCTACTCTCAAGACACTTACTTGGTCCTTTGTATTTCTGGCAACGCATGATCCCAAGCCATGGGTGCCCCACTTTCAAAAATTGGCGCCCCTTGATAACCAGTTACCAATGGTGGCAAGATGCCTTCTGAGGCGTGCAAGATATGGTCTTCCATAGGCGACATGGTGCCTTCTAAGGTTTGCATAAACGCTCTTAAGGGCGTAATAACCTCGCGAGGGCGGCAAGGTGTCTTTTATGATGCGCAAGACGTCTTTCTTGATGAGGCAAAATACTTTTTCGAGAGGCGGCATGATGCCTACCAAGGGCGGCATAATTGCTATTTTTGCGGGGTGGCTAAATTGTTTTCCGAGGGCGGCAATATTGGTCTCCAGGGGCGTAAAGCGTAGCCAGGAAAATGTTGGGCAATGGGCGTCCCGGACCTTGAGTTCCAGGGTCCCTTGGAATGAAGGGCCCTATTAAAACGGACCATTTGTAGAGGCCAGTTGCTTAGTGCACTCAGTCTGTATGAATCAGTTTAGCGCACTGTTAAAAAAACGATTTAGCAACGATATCGTGGCGCAGTGATACAGCCTTGTCTGGGCTTGGATGGATATACATTTTGTCGGTTCATTCAGCCGACCCCCTCAATACTTATCTGTGACGCCCCTGCGAGTTGTTATGAAGATAAACGTGATTATTACTTAGGTGTGTATATGCTACGGAAAGTGGTATGTTCTGGTGTTTAAGTGATTTAATGTGATTTTTGGTTGTCTGTTAAAATGTGATTTTTTTCCCGATTTTACCTTTTTTAAAATTTTAAAAGTTTTTTGGCTTTTTCGGAAAAAAAAATGTGTTTTTCCCGAAAAAAATGCTATTTTTCCCGAAAGAAGTGTTTTTTTTTCTTCGAAAAAAATTATTTTTCCCCAAAAAAGTGTGATTTCCCCACATTTTTATTATCTCGAATGCCAAATAACGGTGAGAAGCTCAAATCCGCGGAGGGAAAAAAAATGGGGGGTACCTTTTTGCCAAAAAAAACAGGTTGCCCCCCCCAACCGAGGGCTGGATCCGCCCCTGATGGGAGCGCAATTGTCGTCTGGCTCTTCCACTGTGACGGAATCTGGGTGTCGTGTTTGACCAGGGATGACGTTCTTCGGCTCACATTTGATGACGTATTGTGCGGAGATGTACCGGCACCACTTGTGTGCCTCTAGCCACAGTCAGGCATTGCCTGCCACAGCCCCACTTGATCCAACTGTGGAAGGCTGGTGATTTCCCTGATTCGTTACTGTGTGACCGTCTATGGAGCTACCAAACAAAACTCAGCTATGTCGCCTTTCAGCGAGATACTTAACTTTGGCGCTAGAGTCATCTCCGTCGCGATAGTACGACCACATCTAGTGACGTGCTACGGGAGCTTAAAGGCTCACAAGCCGAGAACATGTTCATGTATCACAGCCTCACGCTTCTTAATAAGATCCGGTGTATATCCGGAGCGCGAGACACTCTCCCATGGTCTTATCGCCAGATACAACATTATATCGCTTCCACTAGCAGTCGGACCAGCTTGTGACCCCGCAGATAAGATCTGAGTCGGGAAAGCGCAGGTTTTTATACTCTATCGTGACTAAATTCAACGGCCTGCCAGCAGCCATGCGCGATATGCAGCCTTCACCTTTAAAAGGCGAGGTGCGAAGATGGCTCTTAAGAAAGTCAGTTTGGTGACGGATGACTGATCATATGTATTTACGTGAATACTGTTATCACTCAATATGACATCGTGTACCTACCTGTAGTGTAAACGCCTGACCTCCATAACTTGTACTGATTTTATGCCTTTTTGACTCGAGGGGCAGAATAGCCGTGTTTCATGGAGCCACCTCATGATGTGTATAAATAAATAAATACATAAAAGAACCTTCAACGATGGCTCGTTCTACGATGGCTTCTTCTGCGATGGCTTCTTCTGCGATGGCTTCTTCTACGATGGCTGTTTCTACGGTGACTCCTTCTACGATGGCTAAAACACATCAGCTGACAAAATTGGCTTTCTAACCTCAGCAGCCTTTTGTCTCCAGTCTTCACCGAAAGTGCAAGTTCTGAGCAGCCAGCGACCACTAAAGTGCAAGTGCTCCCTCACGCGTCGCTAAAAGTGCAAGTGGTGGCCGGTGGGGAGCCGACCGCTAGGGCCGGGGCTGGATGCCACTGTAGACTCTGTTCTCCCACTGTATACTCTGTTCTGCCACTGTAGACTCTGTTCTGCCGCAGTAGACTATATTCTGCCACTGTAGACTCTGTTCTGCCGCTGTAGACTCTGTTCTGCCGCTGTAGACTCTGTTCTCCCGCAGTAGACTCTGTTCTCCCGCTGCAGACTCTGTTCTGTCGCTGTAGACTCTGTTCTGCCGCTGTATACTCTGTTCTGCCGCTGTAGACTCTGTTCTGCCACTGTAGACTCTGTTCTGCCACTGTAGACTCTGTTATGCCGCTGTAGACTCTGTTCTGCCACTTTAGACTCTGTTCTGCCGCTGTAGACTCTGTGCTGCCACTGTATACTCTGTTCTGCCGCAGTAGACTCTGTTCTGCTACTGCAGACTCTGTTCTGCCGCTGTAGACTCTGTTCTGCCACTGCAGACTCTGTTATGCCACTATAAACTCTGTTCTGCCGCTGAAGACTCTGTTATGCCGCTGTAGACTCTGTTCTGCCGCAGTAGACTCTGTTCTGCCGCTAAAAACTATGTTCTGCCGCTGTAGACTCTGTTCTCCCATTGTAGACTCTGTTCTGCAGAGCTGTAGACTCTGTTCTGCAGAGCTGTAGACTCTGTTCTGCCGCTGTAGACTCTGTTCTGTCGCTGTAGACTATGTTCTGCAGAGCTGTAGACTCTGTTCTGCCGCTGCAGACTCTGTTCTGCAGAGCTGTAGACTCTGTTCTGCCGCTGCAGACTCTGTTCTGCAGAGCTGTAGACTCTGTTCTGCAGAGATGTAGACTCTGTTCTGCCGCTGCAGACTCTGTTCTGCCGCTGTAGACTCTGTTCTGCAGAGCTGTAGACTCTGTTCTGCCGCTGCAGACTCTGTTCTGTCACTGTATACTCTGTTCTGCAGAGCTGTAGACTCTGTTCTGCCGCTGTAGACTCGGTTATACCGCTGTAGACTCGGTTCTGTCCGACCCAGCCTTTACGAGTCTGTAGGTACATACATACATGCTGCTGATGTTGTCGCTGCTGCTTTTGTTGTTATATGCCAGATTCCATCGACGACACATTTAAATGCAAACCGAGACGATAATCATGAACATGTGGTGAAAAAACGCTGTGGAGCAGAGATTAAAATTTGACGAAAACATTGGAATTGATACGAAAAATATCAGATCTGTGTTGGGTGTGCTTGGCAGAGCATTTTAAGATGCAAAACCTCTTGACAACCCTTTCCCCGTTCCCGCGAAAATAAAGGGTAGTAAACAGGCAAATACTGTGCTAGGAATGCCGCATTTACACTCAATGTGAGTGTAATTGTTTTAATAAACTGTGCAAATTCAACTGTCATCTGTAATACAACTGTAGATCTGTGACTGGCTTGTAAAGGCGATGGGGCTGTCCGACTGATAAGGTTCACTGCGGACAGCCTACCGGTGTGGCTGGGAGCAGAGAGGTAGCACCGATCTAGGTTGTTTGTGGCTGTCCGACTGAATAAGGCTCACTGCGGACAGCCGACCGTGTTGCTGGGAAGCAGGAGAGGTAGCACCTGACTCTAGGTTTTTGTGCGTCGACTGATAAGTTCACTGCGGACAGCCCTACCGTGTGTGGCTGGGAGCAGAGAGGTAGCACCTGGCTCAGGCTGTTTGTGGCTGTCCGGAATGATAGGTCACTGCGGAAACAGCCTACCGGTCTGTGGCTGGAGGCCAGAGAGTAGCACCTGACCTAGGTTGTTTGTGGCTGTCCGACTGCATAAGGTTCACTTGCGGACAGCCTACCGGTGTGGTGAGCCCGAGAGGTTAGCACCTGACTCTAGGTGTTTGTGTCTGTCCGACTGATAAGGTTCACTGCGGACAGCCTACCGGTGTGGCTGGGAGCAGAGAGGTAGCACCTGGCTGCAGGCTGTTTGTGGCTGTCCGACTGATAAGGTTCACTGCGGACAGCCTACCGGTGTGGCTGGGAGCAGAGAGGTAGCACCTACTCTGGTTGTTTGTGGCTGTCGACTGATAAGGCTCACTGCGGACAGCCTACCGGTGTGGCTGGGAGCAGAGAGTTAGCACCTGACTCTAGGTTTTTGTGGCTGTCCGATGATACGGTTCATGCAGACAGCTACCGGTTGTGGCGTTGGGAGCAGAAGAAGGTTAGCACCTGCTGCAGGCTGTGTGGCTGTCCGACTAAAAGGTTCACTGCGGACAGCCTACGTGTGCTGGGGCCAGGAGAGGTAGCACCTGCACTCTAGTTGTTTGTGGCTGTCCGACTGATAAGGTTCACTGCGACAGCCTACCGGTGTTGGCTGGGAGCCGTAGGAGGTAGCACCTGGTGCAGGCTGTTTGTGCCTGTCCGACTGATTAAGGTTTCACTGCGGCAGGCCTACGGATGTGGCGGGAGCAGAGAGGTAGCACCTGGCTGCAGGCTGTTTGTGGCTGGTCCGATGATTAAGGTTCACTGCGACAGCTACCGTTGCTGGGAGGCAGAGAGGTAGCACCTGGCTGAGGGCTTTTGTGGCTGTCCGACTGATAATTTGCTCCACTGCGGTGACAGCCTACCGGTGTGGCTGGGAGCGCGAGAGGTAGCACTGGCTGCAGCTGTTTTGTGGCTTTTCCGACTGATAAGGTTCACTGCGGACATCCTTACCGGTGTGGCTGGGAGCAGAGAGGTAGCACTGACTCTGGTTGTTTGTAGGCTGTCCGACTATTAAGGTTCACTGCGGACAGCACCGTGTGGCGGGAGCAGAGGAGTAGCACCTGGATCTAGGTTGTTTTGGCTGTCGACTGATAAGTCACTCGGACCAGCCTACCGTGTGCTGGGAGCCGAAGTTAGCACCTGACTCTAGGTTGTTGTTGGCGTCACGACTGATAAGTTCACTGCGACAGCCTACCTGGTGTGGCTGGAGCCGAGAGTAGCACCTGGCTTGGCAGGCTGTTTGTGGCTGTCCGACTGAAAAGGTTCACTGCGGACAGCCTACCCTTTTGTGCTGGGGAGCAGAGAGGTAGCACCTGGCTGCAGGCTGTTGGGCTGGCCGACTGATAAGGACACTGCGGACAGCCTACCGGTGTGGCTGGAGCGAGAGTAGCACCTGCTGCAGGCTGTTTGTGGCTGTCCGACTGATAGAGGTTCACTGCGGACAGCCTTACCGTTGGCGTGGAGCAGAGACGTAGCACCTGACGCTAGGTTGTTTCGTGGCTGCTCGACTGATAAGGGTTCACTGCGGACAGCCTACCGGTGTGGCTGGGAGCAGAGAGGTAGCACCTGACTCTAGGTTGTTTGTGGCTGTCCGACTGATAAGGCTCACTGCGGACAGCCTACCGGTGTGGCTGGGAGCCGAGAGGTAGCACCTGACTCTAGGTTGTTTGTGGCTGTCGACTGATAAGGTCTCACTGCGGACGAGACCTACCGGTGTGCGTGGGGCCGAGAAGTAGCACCCTGGCTTGCAGGCTGTTTGTGGCTGTCCGACTTGATAAGGGTTCACCTGCGGACAGCGCTGACCGGTGTGGCTGGAGCGGAGACGTAGCACCTGGCTGCAGGCTGTTTGTGGCTGTCGGACCCTGATAAGGTTCACTGCGGGACAAGCCTACCGGTGTGGCTGGGAGCAGAGAGTAGGCACGCTGGCTGCAGGCTGTGTTTGCTGTCCGGACTGATAAGGTTCACTGCGGACAGCCCCTACCGTGTGGCTGCGGAGCCAGAGATGGTAGCACCTGACTGCAGGCTGTTTGGGGCTGTCGCGACTGATAAGGCTCACTTGCGACAGCCTACGTTGTGGCTGGAGCCGTAGAGGTAGCACTGACGTCTAGGTTGTTTGGTGGCTTCCGACTGATAAGGTTCACTGCGGACAGGCCTACCGGTGTGGCTGGGAGCCGAGAGGTAGCACCTGGCTGCAGGGCTGTTTGTGGCTGTTCGACTGATAAGGCTCACTGGGACAGTCCTACGGTGTGGCTGGAGCAGGAGAGCCAGCACCTGACTCTAAAGGTTGTTTGTGGGCTGTCCGACTGATAAGGTTCACTGCGGACAGCCTACCGGTGTGGCTGGGAGCAGAGAGGTAGCACCTGGCTGCACGTTGTTTGTGGCTGTCCGACTGATAATGTTCACTGCGGACAGCCTACCGGTGTGGCTGGGAGCAGAGAGGTAGCACCTGACTCTAGGTTGTTTGTGGCTGTCCGACTTGATAAGTCACTGCGACCAGCCTACCGGTGTGGCTGGAGCAGAGGAGTTTAGCACCTGATCTAGGTTGTTTGGGCGGCCAACTGATAAGGTTCACTGCGGACAGCCTACCGGTGTGCTGGAGGCCGAGAGGGTAGCCACCCTGGAGCTCTAGGTTGTTTGTGGCTGGTCCGACGTGGATAAGTTCACTGCGACACCTACGGTGTGGCTGGAGCAGAGAGGTAAGCACCTGACTTTAGGTTGTTTGTGGCGTCGACTGATAAGGTCACTGCGAAGCAGCCTACCGGTGTGGCTGGGAGCAGAGAGGTAGCCACCTGACTCTAGGTTGTTTGTGGCTGTCCGAGCTTGATAAGGTTCCACTGCGGACAGCCTACCGGTGTGGCTGCGGCAGAGAGGTAGCACTGACTCTAGGTGTTTGTGGCTGTGCCGACTGATAAGGTTTCACTGCGGACAGCCCTACCGGTGTGGCTGGAGCCGAGGAGCACCTGGCTTGCCCAAACTGTTTGTGGGCTGTCGCGACTGATAAGGTTCACTGCGGACAGGCCTACCGTGTGCTGGGAGCAAAGGGGAGGTAGCACCGTGGCTGCAGGCTGTTTGTGGCTGTCGACTGATAAAGGTTCAAACACTGCGGACAGTCCTACCGTGTGCGTGGAGCAGAGAGGTAGCACCTGGCTGCAGCTTGTTTTGTGGCTGTCCGCTGAAATAGGTTCACTGGCGGACAGTCCCTACCGGTGTGGCTGGCGAGCAGAGAGGTAGCACCTGGCTCTAGGTTGTCTTGTGGCTGTCCGCAACTGATTATAGGGTTCACTGCGGGACAGCCTACCGTGTATGGCTACGTGAACGCACAGAGAATCTGGATGACACTACCTGGCTGCAGGCCTGTTTGTGGCGTGCCGACTGCCATAAGGTTCACTGGGCGGACAGACCTTACCGGTGTGGCCGTGGAGCAGAGAGTTAGCACCGGCTGCAGGCTGTTTGTGGGCTGTCGACTGATAAGGCTTCCACCTGCGTGGTAACCAGTTCTTCTCAGCTGGTGTGGCTGGGAGCAGAGAGGGTAGCAGCACTGACTCTATGGTCTGTTTGTGGCTCTGTCCGACGATAAGGCTCATCGCGACAGCCATCACCTGCGCCCGATTCTGGTTGGGTCAGCCGAGATCTAAGACCTGGCTGCACAGTATGGGTTGGGCTGATTCCCGACTGATAAAGGTTCACTGCGGACAGCCTCACCCGTGTGGCTGGGAGCCGAGAGGTAGCACCTGGCTCTAGGTTGTTTGTGGCTGTCCGACTGATAAGCGTTCACTGCGGAACAGCCTACCGGTGCTACGGGAGCAGAGAGTAAGCAACGCTGACTCTAGGGTAGTTTGTGGCCGTGTTCGACGCGCCTTATAGGTTCCTGCGACCGCAGCCTTTACCGTTGGCTGCCGAGCAGAGAAGGTACACCTGACTATAGGTGTTTGTGGCTAGTCGACTGATAGCAGGGCTCACTGCCGACAGCCTACCGGGTGGCTGGGAGCCGAGAGGTAGCACCTGGCTGCACGTGTGTTTGTGCCTGTCTCGACTGAGAAGTTTCACTGCGGACAGCCATACGGTGTGCTGGGAGCAGAGAGGTAGCACTGGACTCTAGGTGTGTGGCTGTCCGACTGATAAGGTTCCACTGCGACAGCCTACCGGTGTGGCTGAGCCAGAAGGTAGCACGCGTGACGTCGAGGTTGTTTGTGGCTGTCCGGACGTTGATACGGTCATGCGGACAGCCTACCGGTGTGGCTGGGAGCGAGAGGTAGCACCTGACGCTAGGTTGTTTGTGGCTGTCCGAGCTGATAGGTTCACTGCGGACAGCCTTACCGGTGTGGCTGGGAGCAGTGAGAGGTAGCACTGACTCTGGTTGTTTGTGGCTGTCCACTGATACGGTTCACTGCGGAAGCTACCGGTGTGGCTGGAGAGAGACGTAGCACCTGACTATAGGGTTGTTTGTGGCTGTCCGGACGATAAGGCTCACGTGCGGGACAGGCCTTACCGGTGTGGCTGGGAGCCGAGAGGTAGCAGCCTGCTGCCCAGCGTTGTTTGTGGCCTGTCCGAGCTGATAAGTTCACTGCGGACAGCCTACGGTGTGGCTGGGAGCAGAGAGTAGCACCTGACTCTGAGGTTGTTTGTGGGCTATGTCCGACTTGATGAGGTTCACTGCGGACAGCCTACCGGTGTGGCTGGAGCAGGGAGAGTAGCACCTTGACTCTAGGTGTTGGCTGTGCCGACTGATACGGTCACTTGCGGACAGCCTACCGTGTGGCGGAGCCGAGATGTAAGCAGCCTGACTCTAGGTTGTTTGTGGCTGTCGACTATAAGGTCACTGCGGCAGCCTACCCGGTGTGGCCTGGGAGCAGAGAGGCAGCACCTGACTCTAGGTTGTGTTGTGGCTGTCCGACTGATACGGTTTCACTGCGACAGGCCTACCGAGTGTGGCTGGGAGCAAGAGTAAGACTGGCTGCAGCGTTGTTGGTGGCTGGTCCGACTGAGGCGCACCGCGGTGGTGAGAGGAAGGCAGTGTTCATTGTCCCGTATGTTCACGCTCCTTTGTCCGCCGAGAGCTGAGGGGGGGCAGCGGGGTGCGACTGGACGTCGTGTGGGGGCTAACTAACGCCACCGCCGCGCGGCCCTCACGCGCGGCTCTCACGGGCGGCGCCGACTCGCCGCTGACAGTGAGCAGCACACTGCAGTCGCAGGCCGCGCGCGTAACACTGACAACGGAGCTGGCTATAGACGAGGCAATGCTTGCGTGACAAGCCGCATTGAAAAGTCCCCGGAGCCTGCCAGAGTAAATCTAGGTAAATCTCTTTTGGTTATTATAGCAGAGAGCTACGAAAAATGAATGATGCATAATTATCTATATTTAGACAGCTATATAATCACTTTTGCTTGGTAATGTTGTCTTTAATTGCAATTTTATGATGCGATATCATCCCCTCCAAGCATGAAAATTCATGCTTCACAGACATTCCTTCATCCGATGTGCGTTCTTCGGTGAGTTTGACCAGAGCCGGCGGTTTTAATTTAATTGCATTCCACTCTCTAACAAATTGAGGTCTTGCCTGAAGGAGCGTCATAAGCCCTTTTCTGGAAAGGCGAACAGCGGAACAAAAGTTAGCCTCATGTTCCCGAAACTTTAAAGTCGTACGCTTCAACGCAAAGCAAATTTTTAGTCTCGATTCTATTCAGGAATATTCCTACCTACATACACATTAATCTTCAATTTCTCACAGTCCAATTTACAAACAGTCTCAAACTCAGTACCTAGAGTTTGAACTGTGATTCGGTGCGAAAATAACGTCTTCTTTGCTGTTGATATAATATATAAACATATACAAACATTGCAGCAAGTTGTCTGGTTTTGCGGCTGGTCTGCCTGCGTGTGCGTGCCTCATCGCGTCGCACTAGGACCGAGACGTTATGCCGGGTGGGGGCTCTGGCAGATAATGCCCGCTAAACGCCGTCTGAGGAGGAGCCATTCAGCGTCTTGATGGACCCCATCAGGCGAGCAGGCAGGCTATATGAAATGCGCCCAGCGCGCCAGTTCATCGCTTGACCCGAATCAAACGCACGCAACAGGTGTGTGGTAGACTTTGCGCGAATTATCAAGTTGAATTAGTAGCTTTATAGCCAGCGTAAAGCTAATGAAGCTAAAACAATGTTGAAATTTGTTTGGCGACCAGTTGTTATGGAGTACGCAAGGTTTCGTAGCTTATAAACCATAGAAACCGGATGTAACACTTAGATAGGGGAAGTCGGGGAAGAGTACTTACTCAGTGCGGGTAAGAGTACGCACTCGGCACACCTCTGCAAATCGAACTTTTCGTATATAAGATGCAGATATAGAGCTGCCGTATAGTGACAGTGACAGGAACCTTTACAACAAACTGTAAATATAAACTCTCTCTCTCCAGGTGCGTCATTTTCTGAAAATAATTGGGGGTCTTACACGCTTATCCCCCAGGCATGAACCCAGGGGTATGCATATGTCGTTGTTCCAGTTTAATAATTTGATCTAATTATTATCATTAATCAATCAACTATCAAAATGTGCCTTTGTTACGTTACCAGTTCGGATACTGAAAGTGTGCTTTATATTTTGAAGCATCAAATGGTTGAGTAATAATACATAGTAAACACATAAGTTTCACATAGGTCTGTTCCATCGTTGCCGAATTTGTTCAGATCTTGACAGGATACTATGCTGGCTGATTGAGCTTTGTACGAATGGGGTTGGGGACAATTTCGTAAGGTACCAATATTTTGGGTACATAAAAACAAGCATAATTTTTCATCATGTCAATAAAAAAAGTAATACAAGTTCAAAATGAGCTCAGAAATGATTAAAAACAAAACCAATTAAGCTCATGTCCTTGTAGTTAAAACGTCACGAAAACACACAAACATATGCCTTAAAATGGCGCTGATGCGAACATCTTCTGCGGCGGTGGTAAAAACATTAAATCCACTTATGCAGACCTTGAGACTTATAGAGGATGCGGCACGTGACATTCAAACAGAGCGCTTCTTTTGGGGAGTCGTGCATATATTTCGCTTGTGCTGTTTTGCGTGTCGTCAGAAATACCATCAAAAATGTTAAAAAATAAAATACGCAAGTTAAGACGAAGTTTTATGACGGAAGGTGGTTTAAGATATGTGTACAAAGTATATTGAAAAAAACGATAAAAATATGGTGAATTTTGTAGGCGTGAAAACCCAATACCTGTCCCCCACCCCATTGCATGATTGATGCATTGCACTTGTAGGTTTCGATGAAACGTAAAAGTGAAGAAAGTTTGCGGCGCCGCATTACAAAGGGGAGTTCCCAATGATGATCGTTGTAACTTAACTTAACAACAGTAATGTCTTGTTTTGTTGATGAGGATGAACTGTCATCGCTTAGTTGCACTTGTTGAATGAGACTAGTCAGAAAGCTATGCAACCAGCTGATAACTACCTGAAGCTGTTGCAAGCTTGTTAGAACAGACTCATGGCCAATGACATCAAGGCTCTTCCCCAGGTTTATCAAGGCTGGAAATGTGACTTCCGTCTCTCTGGTCATCAGTGGCTGAGGGCTGAGGCGAGTGAAGAGGATGGGCTGTGGTGTGTATGTGTCTAAGGCTAAACCCGTGTTGATATTTTAAGAGAAATTAGAAGAGCCGTAAAATCCGGTAAAAAATGAATGGCTGGAGAAGAGTACCTACTACAAAGACGTTAGCAGGCCGGACTATATCACAGAGCGCCTGGGGCACAGTGGCACAGATCAGTTGACTACAGGTAATCTGTGGCCGGTCAGACTATATCACAGAGCGCCTGGGGCACAGTGGCAGGCACAGATCAGTTACTACAGGTAATCTGTGGCCGGTCAGACTATAGACAAGAGCGCCTGGGTGCACAGTGGCAGGCACAGATCAGTTGACTACAGGTAATCTGTGGCCGGTCAGACTATATCACAGAGCGCCTGGGGCACAGTGGCACAGATCAGTTGACTACAGGTAATCTGTGGCCGGTCAGGCGTCTGTGGTGGACGCCGGTCAGACGTGTGTTAGCAGGCCGGACTATATGACAGAGCGCCTGGGGCACAGTGGCACAGATCAGTTGACTACAGGTAATCTGTGCCAGGCGTGTGTGGTGGACGCCGGTCAGACGTGTGTTAGCAGGCCGGACTATATCACACAGAGCGCCTGGGGCACAGTGGCACAGATCAGTTGACTACAGGTAATCTGTGGGGCCGGTCAGACGCGTGTGGTGGACGCCGGTCAGACGTGTGTGGCGCGCTGCTTTACGCCCTTGCTATGTTTACAGCGTCGGAGGAGGTCTCCTCAGCGTAGGAGAGCCGGGTGGTGCACGCCGCCCGGCTCTCGGGTAACCTTGCTGCGTTGTTGTTTAGTGAGTGCGGCACAGTTTACGAGATGACCTGAATTGTCTTAAGAGTCGGCTTTCATCGAGCTCAAAGCAGTGCTGCAAACTGAGAGGATCGTAATGGTAATTAGTGGACAATTTATCCAGCGGTAAGGGGTACTCTTCGGCTAAATATGGAGGCCATGTCCGCAGGCGAAAAGGATTGGAAGGTGAGTTGCCTCACAATTGTGCGCAGTGGTCTTTTCTCTGTTTTAGAGCTGATAAGATAAAAGGGGAGTGGTGGAAATAGAGAACGAAAAATAAAGCAAAAAATGCCAAGAAAAAGAATAGTGAAGCATAAAGAGGAGATGAAGAGAAAAGGAGAAAGAGAGAGAGAGAGAGAGAGAGAGAGAGAGAGAGAGAGAGAGAGAGAGAGAGAGAGAGAGAGAGAGAGAGAGGAGAGAGAGAGAGAGAGAGAGAGAGAGAGAGAGAGACGGAGACGGAAGACGAGACTGGGAGACGGAGACGGAGACGGAGACGGAGAGGAGACGGAGACGGAAGACGGAGACGGAGACGGAGACGCGAGACGGAGCGGAGACGGAGACGGAGACGGAGAGGAGACCGGAGAACGGAGACGGAGACGGAGGACGGAGCGGAGACGGAGACGGTGGAGACAGAGACGGAGAGAACATTCGCGTCAGCTCGCTTAAACACTCGAGCAGCTTGTTAGAGTATGTAGCCACCGCAATTGACTTTAACATTCCATTCAGTTGGAACCGAAATGGAGAATACATGAACCTATGCGAAACGCGTTAAGATGCAGCTCGTCCTCTGCTCTGTCATATAGTGATGCTCTGTCGATACTCTGAATGATATGTCGTTAACAGAAGTACATCTCATGTATGTACTCCTCATCTGTGTCCAATGTCCATGTGACCAGGTCCATGTGACTGTGTCTACGGAACAATCGCCTTTTCTTTGCAATTCGCTTTTTCCTACATTTTGTCATAAAAATATGTATCTGGCCCACTTTGTCACCAAGAATAAAACAGCATTGTTTGTACGGAGTGAACAGTTATTAAATGAACTAAACTGACTAATATAAGCTGAAAACATTCTTAAACCTCGCCCTACGAGGGGTCCTAAAAAGATCCCCCGGAGGGGTTTCTTGCATAACTGTTCACACATACAGCCGATCTTTCTGAATTTTATAGTAGCTGAGTTTACAACAATGCATGTTGGCTGTTAAAATTTCATTAAAATTGGTCAAGGAGTTTGGAAGATAATGACGTTTTAGTGACATGTTGGTGGAAAAACGATAAATATTGGAAAATCATAGAAAGTAGAGTTTTGAAGCAAATTTCAAACAGAAAACTGCAAAGATAAAAAAGGCATTGTCTTCAAAATGGAAATTTCAGATTTGCCAAATTTGAGGTTACTTACCCCTATTTTTAATCACTTTAAAATCAACATCTTCAAACAGGGGCGGATCCAGCCGCTCGGTTTTGGGGAGGCCAACTTTTTTTGGCAAAAAGGTACCCCATTTTTTTTTTCTCCGCGGATTTGGGCTTCTCACCTTATTTGGCATTCGAGATAATAAAAGGTGGGGTAAATCAACACTTTTGGGGGAAAAAACTTTTTTTCCTAAAAAAAAACACACTTTTTCGAAAAAAAAAGACATTTTTTCGGGAAAAACACATTTATTTCGAAAAACAAAAAAACTTTTTTTAATAAAAAGGGTGTAAAATCGGGGAAAAAAATTACAATTTAAACGGACACACAAAAATCAAATTAAATCACATTCAAAACACAAAAACACCTAACTTTCCGTAGGCATATACAAGTATACACACGCTAAGTAATGAATCACGTTTATTTTTCGTTTATTTTAATGAATGTTGTGGTGTGTGTTTATGTATCGTGAGCTCTGAAGATTTATATGGTTGATTTGAAAGCTCTTTTATTTGGAGCATGCTCCTGTTGCTCACATGTTTAAGTAATAAATTTCATACGAACTCGCAGGGGCGTCACCGATAAGATATGAGGGGGTCGGCTGAAATGCACGAAAAAATGTTCATCAGCCCAACAAGGCTGTTCACTGCGCCACGTATCGTTGCTAGAATCGTTTTTTTTTATTTTTTTTTGTAAAACAGTGCGTAACTGATGTCCATACGACTGAGTGCACTAAGCAAACGACCCTCTACAAAATGTCGTTTTGTAGGGCCTTCATCTTCATTTGGGCCCCTCTTTGAGCGCCAAGGGTCCTGGAATCAGGTCGAGACCCCATTTTTCCAGGATCCTGGCTCGCCCCTGGAGCATATTTGCCGCCTCGGAAACATTTAGAGCCGCCGGCAAAATGCATTATGGCCGCCCTTGGTAGGCATCATGCCGCCCTCGACAAGTATTTTTGCCGTCATCAGAGACGTCTTGCACGCATGCATAAGACCTGCCTGCCCTCGAGGTATTATTGCCCTTAGAGCGTAATTATGCAGCCTTAGAAGGCACCATGTCCGCCTTGGAAGACATCTTGCCGCCTCAGAAGGCCTCTGCCCAACGATCTGCAATTTGTTTTTGGTTGTTTGTTTGTTTTCTGTTATTAAGGGGGCGCCCAACATTTTGACAGTGGGCGCCCATGAGCTTGGATCCAGTGGCGTTGCGAGAAAATTAACAAAGGACGCAAGTAAGTGTCTTGAGAGGTGCACCCGATGCGACTGGAGCGCCACCAATATTGGCGAAAATTTGGCGGGGCACGCTCTCTTCGCACGTGCTCGTCGTGCTTCAAACATTTTGTGGGGCGCCATGCGGAGGGACGCCGTATGGTGCCGGAGAAGGCAGTCAGCGGGGGGCCGCCGAGCGTGGTCAGTGGTCAGTAATCTGTGGCGTGTAATCTGTCTAATCAGTAAAAGCGTGGTATCTGTGGTCAGTAATCACCGCCCCGGGAGAGCTCTGGCCGACCACTAAATGTACCTAAGTCGCTTTCCTATTTTCAAAATTTGTATAGCAATTGTAAACTTTCTGTCATGCGCGAGCGGGCCGAAATTTTACCAGTTTTTGACTGTGAATAGCTGGATTTTTACTGCTGCAAAGGCAATTTTTACGATAAATTTTCAATTTGTTCGACCTTTTGGGGGGGCCAAATCAAAGTCTCAGGCCCTTTGGGGGGGGGGCATGGCCCCGTGCCCCCTGGATCCGCCCCTGTCTTCAAAGATGTTTAAAAAACTGGATTTCTGTGAGAGAACGCAGTATGGACAATACTCAAACACAATTTTAAAGCAATATATCTAGTTTTGACTGAGTGTGTAGTGTAAGAAACTCATGACGTCATTTTTTACTCACTTTCTTGACCAGATACGAAAAGATAAGTACTTTGTTGTGTGTCTGAGACAAAACTGATCTAGAAACATTTTTTTTTTTTTTTTTTTTGACAGAGCAAAATTGCTATTCTGGATATGGTCGAGTCGAGGTCATTCACTTGACCGGGAAGGTCACCACCCGTTGACCTGAAAACTAAAAATGAGGATACTGTTGCATTCCTCACATGACAGGCAGCATGCTGGTTCTTACTGCGTTGCTCTATGTTGCTTGGTTCAGAAGTTAACAAGGGGTCGTTTAAGGACGAAGGTGAGAAAAGCTCCCGTAGGGCGAGGGTTAAAATAGCATTTCAGAGGTTTTATAAACTATCAACAGCTCGGTAACCAGTATTATGTACTTTGAAAGAGCTTTTGTGAAGTCAAGGTCTCGCAAAGTTTGAGATGATGTGCTTTATTTTCCATCTTCCCTGTTCCCTGTGGACCGTTTGACCAACTTCTCCTCTCCAGCAACCTCTCCTCGACGTTAGTAAATTTAATTAAGCACAGCTGATAAACTGATATGATCATCAACTATTAGAATCTGCCTCGAACAAATGGTGGTTTCACCCATAACTCAATGGCTTGACTGATCCTATCCGCCCTGCCCATAACCATCCATTTCCCCCAGGATGACTCCGAGCCCCACGATAGCCACACCATACTTCTCAGCATCGAAATGAAAGTAGCATCGACAGAATTAGCATATATACCGAAAACGAGAGCCGTCGCCGTCACCGCGCCTCACTACCGATCGCTGACTGCTATCCATCAGCGAGAGAGCGGTGAATTCAGCGCCAGTTATCTGTCCATCTGACCCCTATAAATGCCGCGCCGCGCGACATTCCGAGGCACGGCGGCGGTTCATTTCGCTGGTATACCGGCGCCGTGCCACGCTACAGCGGTGGTCTGGCGACATCTCAATCTGTCGTGGCCGTCAGTGGCGGTGGAGCGCCATGCGGGCTACCGGTGATGAAAGCACAGGATTACGGGAGGACGGGAGGACGGGAGGACGGGAGGACGGGAGGACACAACAGGACCTTAGGACACGGGAGGACGGGAGGTCGGGAGGACGGGAGGACGGGAGGACGGAAGGACGGGAGGACGGGAGGAGGATGGGAGGACGGGAGGACGGGAGGATGGGAGGATGGGAGGATGGGAGGATGGGAGGATGGGAGGACCGCACGGGGGGATGGAAGAAAGGAGGAAGGGACGACCGAGTCGTGGCCGCGCGCTGGGGGGAAGGGGACCACACCGTTAACCTGTCAGCTGTCAAGGTCACCCCAGATTGTACCGAGAACATGGCGCAAGTGGTGGTGTAGAGGCTGGAACCAGTGGCATTGGAACCAGTGGCAGAGCCATTAGATGACGGCGGAGAGGGGAGGAGAGGGACGGAGGAGAGGGAGACGGGGACGGAGGAGAGGAAGACGGGAGAGGAGAAGGGGATACGGGATCGGAAGTAGAGGGAGACGGGACGTGAGGAAGAGGGAGACGGGAGGAGGGAGAGGGAGACGGGACGGAGGAGAGGAGACGGGGACGGAGGAGAGGGAGACGGGGACGGAGGAGAAGGAGACGGGGACGGAGGAGAGGGAGACGGGGACGGAGGAGAGGGAGACGGGGGCGGAGGAGAAGGAGACGGGGACGGAGGAGAGGGAGACGGGGACGGAGGAGAAGGAGACGGGGACGGAGGAGAGGGAGACGGGGACGGTGGAGAAGGAGACGGGGTCGGAGGAGAGGGGAGGAGAGGGACGGAGAAGAGGGAGACGGGGACGGTGGCTTGTGCAATGTGCAGGTGCAGGTACACTGAAAAACAAAATTGACAGCCGTACGGGAAATGGCACACCGTCAAAAAGTCCGCCCCAGGGGGGTGTTTTGCGACACCTCTGTATGGTATCGAACACTAAAGAACAGTGCAAAAAAGAAATAGACTCTACAAAATGATGTCTTTTTACCAACGTGGGTGTCTGACACCTTCTCAACGGGAGTCCCGACTCCTTCAAGAGAATCACGACTCTCGTGAAGGAGTCAGGTTTCCCGTTGAGAAGGTGTTAGACACCATTTTGTAGAGTCTGTTTTTGTCCATACACTAAGAAGGTGTTGCAAGACATCCCTCTGGGACGAACTTTTTGCCGGTCGTACGGTCGTCCTTTTGTGTATCAGTGTACCGGGATATGCGGTTGGTATGTTGGTGGTAACATTCATGGCGACCGCAGAACATTGGCGGATCCAAAGCGGTGGTTTGGGGGAGGCACGGGTGGTTTGGGGGCTAAATACCAAAAAGTATCGCACAATTCTGAAACCTTATCGGATTTCGCTTCCTTATGCATTGATAGCTGATTTAAAACGAAGTTGTATTAGTAAAAGTTGCTTAGATTCCCTTCTATATCAGAAAATGTTTCAATTTTGCTCCGATTTCAATTTTGCTCGGATTCTCCGGCGTTTTTTGGGGTGCATGGCCGCTTTGCCCCCTCCCATTAAATCCGCTAGTGCCACAGAATAGGTTGGCCGGTCCCTTAACCCTCGACAGCTTTGCTTCTCTGCAAAGGCTCAACCAGGGCCGTGGGTTTTGGAAGTGCCAAATCCAGTGGTATATGTCCAAAACATTGTTGGCTGGGGGAGGGATGGCAGGCCATCAGCCGTCAGCTGGGGGGAGGGATGGCAGGCCATCAGCCGTCAGCTGGGGGAGGGATGGCAGGCCATCAGGCCTCAGCTGGGGAGGGGTAGCAAGGCCATCAGCCGTAGCTGGGGGAGGGGGGATGGCAAGGGCCATGCAGCCGTCAGCGAGGCTGGGGGGGAGGGATGGAGACCAATCAGCGTCAGCGAGGCTGGGGGGAGGGGATGGCAGGCCATCAGCCGTCAGCGAGGCTGGGAGGGATGGGCAGGCATCAGCGTCAGCTGGGGGAGGGGGATGGCAGGCCTCACGTCCAGCGAGGCTGGGGGAGGGATGGCAGGCATCAGCCGTCGCTGGGGGAGGGATGGCAGGCCATCAGCCGTCAGCTGGGGGAGGGGTGGAAGGCCATCAGCGTCAGCTAGGCGGGGAGGGATGGCAAGGCCATCAGCCGTCAGCTGGGGGAAGGGGGATGGCAGGCCATCCGCCGTCAGCTGGGGGAGGATGGCAGCCATCAGCCGTCAGCTGGGGGAGGATGGCAGGCCATCACCGTCAGCTGGGGAGGGGATGGGCAGGCCATCAGCCGTCAGCGAGGCTGGGCGGGAGGGATGGCAGGCCATCAGCCGTCAGCGAGGCCCTGGGGGGGGAGGGATGGCAGGCCATCAGCGTCAGTCTGGGGGAGGGATGCGCAGCCATCAGCCGTCAGCTTGGGGGAGGCGATGGCAGGCCATAGCCGCAAGCGAGTGTCTGGGGGGGGATGGCAGGCCATCACGCCGTCAGCTGGGGGAGGGGATTAGGCAGGCCATCAGCCGTCAGCTGGGGGAGGGATGACAGGCCCCATCACGCCGTCAGCTGGGGGGAGGGGGTGGGAAGGAGGCGCATACAGCCGTCCAAGCGGGCTCGGGGGAGGGGGATGGCAGCCATCAGTCCGTCAGCGAGGCTGGGGGAGGGGGGATTGCAGGCCATCAGCCGTCAGCGAGGCTGGGGGGAGGGGGATGGACAGCCATCAGCCGTCAGCTGGGGGGGGGATGGCAGGCCATCAGCCGTCAGCTGGGGGGAGGGGGATGCAGGCATCAAGCCGGATCAGCTGGGGGGGAGGGATGACAGGCCATCAGCCGTCAGCTGGGGGGGAATGGCACGGATCAGCCGGCAGGAGGCTGGGGAGGGGGATGGGCAGGCCATCAGCCCGTCAGCTGGGGGAGGGGGCATGGCAGGCCATCAGCGTCCGAGGCTGGGGGGAAGGGGGATGGGCAAGCCATCAGCCGTCAGCGAGTGCTGGGGGAGGGGATGGCAGGCATCAGCCGTCAGCGAGGCTGGGGGAGAGATGGACAGGCCATCAGCCGTCAGCTGGGGGAGGTGATGGCAGACCATCAGCCGTCAGCTGGGGGGAGGGATAGCAGGCCATCAGCCGTCAGTTGGGGGAGGGATGGCAGGCCATCAGCCGTCAGCTGGGGGGAGGGATGGCAGGCCATCAGCCGTCAGCGACGGCTGGGGGAGGGGGATGGCAGGCCATCAGCCGTCAGCTGGGGGAGGGGGATGGCAGCCATCACCGTCAGCGAGGCTGGGGGAGGGACGGCCAGGCCATCAGCCGTCAGCTGGGGGAGGGATGCAGGCCATCAGCCGTCAGCTGGGGGACGGGGGTGGAAGGCCATCAGCCGTCCAGCTGGGGGGAGGGAGGCAGGCCATCCAGCCGTCAGCTGGGGGGAAGGGGGATGGCAGGCATAGCCGTCAGCTGGGGGGAGGGATGGCAGGCATCAGCCGTCAGCTTGGGGGGAGGGACTGGCAGGCCCATCAGCCCGTCCAGCTGGGGGAGGGATGGCAGGCATCACCGTCAGCGGGCTGGGGGGAGGGATGGGAGGCAATCAGCCGTCACTGGGGAGAGGGATGGCAGGCCATCAGCCGTAAACTGGGGGAGGGATGGCAGGGGCCATCAGCCGTCAGCGAGGCTGGGGGAGGGATGGCCAGGCCATCAGCCGTCAGCGAGGCTTGGGGGAGGGATGCATCGCATCAGCCGTCAGCTGGGGGGAGGGGGATGGCAGGCTCAGCCGTCAAGCTTGGGGGAGGGATGGCAAGGTAGGCCATCCATGCCCGTCCCAGCTGGGGAGGGATGGCAGGCCATCAGCCGGGCAGCGAGGCTGGGAGGAGGGGATGGCAGGCCATCAGCCCGTCGCTGGGGGGAGGGGGGATGGCAGTGAGGCCATCAGCCGTCAGCGAGGTTGGGGGAGGGGAAGGCAGCATCAGCCGTCAGCGAGGCCTGGGGGAGGGGGAATGGCAGGCCAATCAGCCGTCAGCGAGGCTTGGGGGAGGGGGATTGACAGAACCATCAGCCGTCAGCGAAGGACCTGGGGGAAGGGGAATGGCAGAGCATCAGCCGTCAGCGGAGGCTGGGCGGGGAGGGGATGGCAGGCCATAGCCCGCAGCGAGGCTGGGGGAGGGATGGCCAGGCCAATCAGGACCGCCAAGCGAGGCTGGGGGGAGGGGGATGGCAAAGGCCATCAGCCGTCAGCGAGGCTGGAGGGAGGGGGATGGCAGGCCCATCAGTCCGTCAGCGAGGCTGGGGGAGGGATGGGCAGGCCTCAGCCGTCAGCTGGGGGAGGGATGGCAGACCATCAGCGTCAGCTGGGTTGGAGGGATAGCAGCGGTAAGGCCATCAGGCGTCAGTTTGGCGAGGGATGGGCAGGGCCATCAGCCGTCAGCTGGGGGAGGGGAATGGCGAGGCATAGCCGTCAGCAGAGGCTGGGGGGAGGGGCATGGCCAGCCATCAGCCGTCAGCTGGGGGAGGGATGGCAGGCCATCAGCCGTCAGCGAGGCTGGGGGGAGGGGATGGCAGGCCATCAGCCGTCAGCTGGGGGAGGGATGGCAGGCCATCAGCCGTCAGCGAGGCTGGGGGAGGGGGATGGCAGGCCATCAGCCGTCAGCGAGGCTGGGGGAGGGGGATGGCAGGCCATCAGCCGTCAGCGAGGCTGGGGGAGGGATAGCAGGCCATCAGCCGTCAGCGAGAAAGGTATTAACCGGAGAGGGTAGGGAGCGCGTCGTCAGCCCGTCTGCAACTGTACGCAGGGGCGTCGCCTTTTTTATTGGGGACTCGGATGAAATGAGAAAAGTGCATCCCATTTTCTACGTGTATTTAAGCCCTTTCAGAATTTTCATTGTGGTTTTTCCTGTTATAGTATATTAGATATGTACATGTTATTGAGCGCTGTAAAACGGCGCGAAATTTGTAAGCGTTTGCCTGATAAACCCCAGAAATATAGGTAGTGTATACCTACGTATAAGTGGTGTCAATTCGTAATCAAAGTTGTGGTAACCGAAAAAATGGTGTGACCGATTTGGTAATCGGTCAGTCAGGCTTATACATTTTTTTGAAACTTTTCGTTCAGTCTAATCTTAAACAATTCACTTTTTCGTCACATTTTTACGCATTATGATTTCTATCCAGCAAATTGGTGATCAATTTGCTCAAAATTAAAAACTTAATATACATACTAAATACATTAATATACATAGTAAAATATGTAGAACAAATTATTATGATATCAAGATAGAAGAATTGTTCACAACAGTAAGTGAGGTCCTTACAAATAAGTACTGTATGCAATATGCAATATACAATTACATACACCACCATCACCTATAATTTCAAAATCGATCAAAAAAATTGTATTTTTTGGCTTCAACCCAAATCGGTCGGTATTTGGGCAACCAAAATTCCTCTTGTTCGGTATTGGATTGGTATTGGTCAGGATTTTTTGGAAAATGACATCACTAATGCCTATTCTGTAGGATAAGGTGGACCTTGCAGAAGATGAGAAGCTAAAAATGTGATTCATTTAATTCAGCATTACGACGAACAAAAAGCGATGACTATGGTCACCGATGTGACGCCTCAAAGCGGCGTGAAAATTTTGATTATAGGTCGTGGAAAATGAAATTGTAATATTTAAACCCGTGAGTGAAGCCACGCCTCAGGTAACTCTTTTTCCTGATTGCACAATGCACGTAGCTGTATGGTGCAAAATATTGGTAACTGAGGCCACGAATTACCGTCAGGAAGAGCCTCTGCCAGGCACTTATGCAATTAATTTCATTTTCCGAAATTGTTTAAATAATTGCGAAACTTGTGTCATGCCGCGAGGCAGCGCAAAACTGCAAAGGCAATTTTTACGACAAATTTGCAAAGCCCGACCGTTTGTCCGACCTTTTTATGGTGGGGTGGGGAACTCACAGTT